>PVHY01000667.1:0-206014 GCA_004024945.1 Uropsilus gracilis
TCTCTTCTTTCGTTCCCCCTCCACCCCCCGTCGTTCCTATTCCTTCCCCACTTCTCTCATTGCTCCCTTCTCCCTGATTCTTTCTCCATTCTCCCTTGGCTCTCCTCGCTCTTTCTCACCTCCTGTGCCTCCCTCCCTTTGCCGGGTTCTGACAGTACGATGAGCTGCCCCATTACGGCGGGATGGACGGAGTAGGGGTGCCTGCTTCCATGTACGGAGACCCTCACGCGCCGCGTCCGATCCCCCCGGTTCACCACCTGAACCACGGGCCGCCGCTCCACGCCACGCAGCACTACGGCGCGCACGCCCCGCATCCCAATGTCATGCCGGCCAGTATGGGATCCGCTGTCAACGACGCCTTGAAGCGGGACAAGGACGCGATCTATGGGTAAACCAACCGCCCCCCGCTCCCGACCCAGCAGGCTGTGTGTGAGTGTGAGCGCAAATGTGTGTTTGTCTCTGTGGCGGTGGGGGGGGGGGGTAGACGACTAAGTGAGGAGTTATTTCTGCTTGGGGTGGGGGCAGCCCCGTGCCTTACGAGAGGACAGCGGAGGGGGCCTACTCTTCTGCCCCGTGCTTGTAGGTCCCGGAAGACATGGCTTCCTCTACCCCCACGGTCCCGTCACTCCGGACCCCACAACTCGAAGTGACTTGAGTCCTCAGGATCTTGCCAGGGCCTTCTCCCCAAGGACAGGATTCCTAGCAAAGGACGCAGAGTTGGTCCTTCCAGGGCCCCTAACAGAGGCCTTGACGAAGGGGAAAGTTTCCTGCCGTTGAGAAGCAACTTTGTTTTGTTTTGTTTTGTTTTTCTTCTCTTCTGTTTCCTACCGAGAGTCTGGGAGTCACTAAATGCAGCTTGAGCTGGGATCAGGGCTGCTTCTGTCGGCCAGGAAGTCCTAATCACCCACTTCTTAATTCTCTGTAAATAAAGGGGGCAGACCTTGAAGTGCAGCGGGGTGGAAGGGACTGCTGCTTGCACAGAGCGGCTCTTGGGGCGAGTAAAAGAGATGGCTGGAAAATTATTTTATATTCGGAGAGAACTCGGTAGAGATGGTGGTGCACGGTTCAAACGTGTATCCCACAGGCTCTCCAGGCTGAGGTAGGTGGGGAAGGCGTCTGGATGCGGAGGGGAGGGGGCAGTCGATAAACAGCAACTGAGCCTGCAGCCAGAGGCCACAAGCATCCCGAAGTGTAGTTAAACCGCCCGGAGGAACACAAAGGGCAGAAGCGGGCGCACATTTCCAAGTTTTAACACTCGATTTATTTATTTTTGCCTGCTGCAACGCTAGGAGAAATGTGGTTTTTGGAAGGGAGCGCTCTGGCGTTTAACATTCCTATAATTTTGGCCCCCACAGCCGGGTTTTACTAGAAGTAGAGCAAACAAGTTTATAAGGCAGAAGCCTGGAGAGGTTAAAGGAGCACTCTCTCCGCTTTAGGAAACACCGCTTGGGGTGTGCATCTTACGGTGAAGCCTTGGGCCTTGTCTGAAATGTCTATTAAAACTGTGCAGTTAAAACACTCTTTGATTTCACAGAATATTTCTTTCTTGTGGGGTCAGGGCTGGGTCGCAGGGGTTGCTTAGGCAGCCTTCGTGGTGTGGTGAGTGGGTCTGGATCAACTCCCGGCTCCGGACTGACTGAGCTTCTTGCATGTTTCATTACCTTTCAGCTGAGGCTCTATTTACTTGGCGGGCTAAAGTGGCCTAGGGCTTGTCTGACCAGATCTGAGGGAGTCCTGAGCTTAGGGGGAAGAGCCAGGCCGTTTTTCCTTTCTGTTTCTGGCCCAGGCTTAGCTGGCGGAGGAAGGGTTGTAAAGTGTGGTGCGTGGCTGTTGTATTAAAGAAGGAATCCAAACCCTCCAAACTTG
Source organism: Uropsilus gracilis (assembly GCA_004024945.1). NCBI lineage: Eukaryota > Metazoa > Chordata > Mammalia > Eulipotyphla > Talpidae > Uropsilus > Uropsilus gracilis. Next base: position 1,867 of record PVHY01000667.1, read on the forward strand.
TTGATTACAGTTCTTGCTCCTTCCCCTCTGCACCCCGTCTCCGTGTGTGTGTCTCTGCGTGGCGCTGCCCGTTAGGCACCCGTTGTTTCCTCTGTTAGCTCTGGTCTTTGAGAAGTGCGAACTGGCGACCTGCACTCCCCGGGAACCCGGAGTGGCCGGCGGAGACGTCTGCTCCTCCGACTCCTTCAACGAGGACATCGCGGTCTTCGCCAAGCAGGTCTAACCTTCTTGACCCACTCACCCTCCAGCAGCCCCCTGACTCCCCTCCCCTGAACTCCAAGCTCCACAAGAAAGAGTTGGGAAAGGCTGGGACACCCGATCGGTTTCTCCGGCCCAGCCTGCGCTCTCTGCTGCCTCCCCATCCCTGAGCCTGGAGGCGATTTGGAAGCGGAGATAAATATGGGTGTTTGTTTTCCCCCCTAGCCAGGAATACAGGGCCTCGACCCTAGAATTAAAGTTGACCTGCTCCTAATCTGGGGCTTGGCCTTTTCCTCCGCCTGCAGCTACTTGAACAGGAATTGGGGATAGGGGCTGTGAGGGACCCGAAAGTGTCAGGGAGGAAAGGAAGCTGGGCGCCTTTCGTGGCGGTCTGTGCCGGGCGAGGTGAGGGAGACCCGCAGCCCACTGGACGGCAGGACATAAGGGAGTTCAGAGAAGTGCCCCCTGAGTTCTCGACCCCCGGCTGTGCCCGGCTGCAGCTTAGCAGTCCCAGGTATCTCTTAATGGGGCCAGGACTGGAAGGCCCTGATTCTCTTTCAGCCAGTCCCACTAATATAACCACTAGTCTGCATCATCTGTTTAACCGAAGCCCCTTTCTACTTCTTCATCGCCCCTCCACCGGCCCGGCTCACTGCCATTTAGCCAGTGACAGGATTTTTTTTTTCTTTTAAATAATAGGGTGGTAATTCATTCTGACTTTTCCTGCTTCTCATAGGTTCGCGCTGAAAAGCCACTTTTTTCCTCAAATCCAGAGCTGGACAATTTGGTAAGGCTCCCTTTCTTGCTTTCCACAGTCTGGGACCCTCCCTAGTTCAGAAGCACCTAGTTTCTCCCAAAGCCCCAGGGAGTTAGAGCCTCTGTGCCGCTCTAGGCGACAGGAGGAAGGGAGCAGCTGAAAGTCCCCGACGGGGACAAGGGAGCCAGTGCGGGTGGAACCTCGGCTAGAGCGGAGCCTGGGGTGGCAGGAGTCCGGGACGCGGCGCCGAGGGCGAGAGCAGGGGCTGGTTCCCACTTCTCAGCCCCGGGAGAGAGGCTGTGAGAATTGAGTTATTTCCTCTGTGTGCCGGGGCAGGCTGCGGAGCCTCGGGCAGCTCACCCAAAGGAAGTAACTGCGAGCTCGGCGGAGGGCTGGTTTGGGGAGCTGTCGGGTGGGTGAGGGGCAGGCCAGCGTGGGCCACTTTTAGGTGCGATTCTTTTGCTAATTTGCACGATTTCAATATTAAAAGTACTTAAATCCGCTTTCAAAGGCCCTGCCTCACCATTCATCTTGAGTATTTCCTTCTTTACTGAGGACGGGTTTCGCAGGGTGTGCAGTTCTAAAAAGCTTTCTCTCTTCAGAGAAGCGACTTTTTTTTTTCCCCCCACAATTTGTCGTGAGGTCTAGGGAGCAGTTAAAGTGGACTCAGACGAAGAAAGAAGACCTGACCCTAGGCAAGCAGTCCTTACAAATAACCCAGTGAACATGAGGGAAACAGATACTAAATGCTTCAGCTCAGGTTGAGTCTGATTTCTACCCCTTGGCCAATGGGGCAGAGAAGATCAAATAATCACCTGGATTTTCTGAGGATTTCTTGATGTGTGGGTTTTGCCTGGCCACCTGCGTGGTTTTCCCCAGCCCAATACCTCACCCACCCGTCTGGATGCCCAAGTCACAGATCCTCAACTCCTCACTCTAAACTTTTCTTTCAGATGATACAAGCAATACAAGTATTAAGGTTTCATCTTTTGGAGTTAGAAAAGGTAAGCAGGAAACGAATGACAACCCCTACTTTGATTTTGCCACTTTTCCCTCTCTCCTGGTTAAACTGGGATGTTTTCAACAAACCTTCAGTCTGAGGGACTGGGCATCTGGAGATTTTGAGCAACATGTTACTAATGTCCTTCCTACAAATTGTTCCTCAACCCAGGGGCTCAGAGGATGGGTGCATTAGGGCTGCTCTGCCTTTTGAAGCAGTCCCCCACCCCACCCCCTCTTTTTTCCCCCAGGCACTCAGGATTATTTTGAAATGCAGCAAACCATTTGTGTTACTGGACATTCAGCCTGCTTGCATCTCTATTAGCTCAACTCACCCTCGCCCAAAGCATGCATTAGGTGCTAGCAGAAGAATCATCCTAGCTGGGGTGTCTTTACATTGCTCTGCAGCTCAATCACTTTTCCTTGGAAACATACAAAACTCCTAGCTTATTGAATGGCAAATGCTAATGCTGTTACCAATTCCAGTGTTCTAATATTTTGATGTTATCATCAAACCGGGTTTTCCTCCCAGGACTCCCAGTCTGAACCCAGTTATTTCCAGTCCTGTTTCTTCTCTTTATTGAAACTTGTTGCTCAGGGAAGTCTCTGGAGAATAATATCTGCTGCAACAATTGCTCTATTGTTTCCTCAACTTCAACTATTACACCCATTAATTAGAGTTAGTTTGCAAGATATGGCACTGTTGCTCTTTCCAAATGTAACTTTGCAATCTGATATTTTCTTCCATTTTAAAATGAAACAAAGCAATGACACTGTCAGTGTGAGCTGAACCCTCCACCATGACTCTCCTAGGTCCATGAACTGTGTGATAACTTCTGCCACCGGTACATTAGCTGTTTGAAGGGGAAAATGCCCATCGACCTCGTCATTGATGAAAGAGACGGCAGCTCCAAGTCAGATCATGAAGAACTTTCAGGCTCCTCCACAAATCTCGCTGACCATGTAAGTCTGTAAGGCTTTAGCATTCTATTAAGAACAGTGGCCAAAGGATTTAAAAAAAAAAAAAAAGTGTAATGTGGCCCCACTGACTTTTCTTTTTAAGTGTTTTGGTCTCTTTGGGGGTCTTTTCCTCTCTTGCTCTCTACCTCTGTCATACCCTTCAATTCTGCTTCCTTTTTCTTGCTTCCTCTCCTTATTTATGTTGAGAGCCAAAACAACCCGGGAGTTGATAGAGTGATTTGTGCTCTTAATGTATAAAGTTTCCTGGATTTGGTGACTTGAGTGTTAGCAAATTGTCTGCTAGATATGGTAACTGTTGCTTTTTCTGCTTTCTCAATTCTGTGTCATCAGTGCAGCAGGGATAGAGAGAAGCAAGACAGCTAGCTGGACAGGATGAAGGTGAGGGAGAACTGAAGGAAAAGAAAATTGGGGAGGGAGGGCCTGCTTCCCAGTCTCTCAGAGATGACAATCCTGAGAATTATTGGCAATCTCACATTGCACATTGCATTAGAAATAAAAGGAGTGAACACAACAATTCTCAGAGCTTTTGCTCTATAGAAACTTATTGTCAGAATATGGACTTATTGCCAAGTGCCTAAAGCATCTTCGTAATAAAAGACAGTAACCTTGATGAAACAATTATTAACAATGTATTACAGAAAGCTGAAGGGAATTGTGATTGAGTAACCATAGGTTAGTGGTTGAATTTTAACACTTTAACAGTTGGTGAACAAGGAGGCAGAGGATAGTAAGGAGGGACTGTGTATGTCAGGCCAGGAATGGAGATTTCTTTCTATTCTCTCTGTTTTTAACCTTATTTTGGAACCAATCTAGTAAGTCTGATGCTTAAAAAAAAAAAAAAAAAGCATATGTAGTGAGACTGAAATTTTGAAAAAGAAGCAAAGAGAAGAAAGATTGCAGCTGGTAGGAAAGGCAAGAGTTGTGAGGTTAAAGAGTGGGTGTGAATAGCAGTTTATTTATAGGAACTCAAGCCTGGGGGCGGTGGGGGACTGGGCCTCTATAGATTACATTCAATTGAACTCACAGCCTAAATGGATATAGGCTATAGTCTAATAACTTGGAGGCTGAAATATTAATTTAACATTCTGTGGAGTTAAACGGGCATTGAGGCTTGAAGGCAGTTGATATCATCACCACCATCCCCCTTCCCTGGGTGTTAAGAAATGAATGGATATGCTTTGAGAATAAGATTTCTGTAGTGTTGTTCTCCCCCTCTAAAAGTTTTGAAAATGTGCAGCCATGAATTTTCATTATTGAACCTTGGCGCTGTATGAAGAGTCAGCCTACGAACAAAAGTGAAAAAAAGAAAAGAAACCCCAAACCTGATGTGCAATTCTGAGACAGAATAAAAACTGTTGTTTTGAGAGCCCTTGTGCCTCTCTTTGCTCTTGACTTTTTTCTTCATGGTAGGGGGGATGCTTTGGGGAGCTCTTTCTTGTATATAAAGTGTGTCAAATCAAACGGGTGTAGCAGCAGCTATGGAAAGTTTATTTGCTGATGTCTGACTGTGTGAGGTGTGTTGGTGTGCCAGGCATGACACTACCTTAGAAGTACTTGTTCGGTTATTTGTTTGTTTGTTTGTTTTCATTGCTCCTGTTTCTAAATTCATCTGCATCTTACTCTGTTGGGGAATTGGGAAGGAGGCTGGTTGCGTAGTTTGCCGAACCGTCTTCCTGGTCTTGGGCAGCCAAAGCTTTGCTCGTGACTTTTTTCAGGGTCTTGACTACTTGGTTTTCCAGCATGGTTTCTTGGCAACTGATTTCTAAGTGGATGTAACTGGAGCACACTAGCATTCAATAGAAGAGGCAAGATAAAGTAGCCTGTTTCGAGTATTAGCTGATAGACAATGCCAATGTATGGAACTATTGTCATATTTTAATTATACTCATGAAGAAAGAGTTACCTGAGAGGATAGTGCTTTAATAATTTAATAATCATCATCTTTGGATAAAAGAGTCAACTGTAACATTTTGCTCCTCTCTCAGGCCCTCCCAATCAAGTAAATATGACAACTGATTTATTTTGAACCCATGAGGGATTGCCACCTCATTGGGCCATCATAATTTAAAGACTCTTATTTCCTAGAGATCTGACCTATAACATTTTTACTTTAGCCCCCCTGCTATTTGTTTTGAAAGGAAGCAATAATTTGTTCCACCAGCATATCAAGTGGGAGATGGCAAGGCTTGCCACAGATTTGAATGTTATACAGGAGGTGAGAGAAACCTTGGAGAGTTTTTCCCATTTCTAATACTTTCTTACCATAGGTACATTGATTGGATTTACTGCCAGGCCTCCCCTACAAAGGAAATCCTGTTGTGCTTCAGTTTCTTCTGCAAGTGCACCCTCCCTCTACTCCCCAAACACACAAAAAGTGAAAGCTCCACAGAACCACTACCTGAAAGTGGTACAAGTGGGACATTTTCAGCATGTAAATGTATCCAATTTGGATCTCCAGGTTTATTTTTTCATTTGCTTTGATATGCATATTTAATACATTGCCCCAGGCTGGCTCTCATTTGGTGCATGGCAGTGCAGGGGTGATGATGAGCCACTTCAGAAGGACTGAGACAGTGTGCTGTTTTCTCTCTTTTATCTGTTGGCCCACTATTCTGATCTACTGTGCTTCCTCGTGGTTTTATTTGCACATGAAATGCTGAGAGCATTTCAACTTATTGGCTATGAATAATGACAGCTAAAAAAGAAGTGTAGTTTAATTTGTTGTGTGCCAAGGTTTCTCTTGTGGAGGTGACAGTTTGTGACAGCTGTTTGACACCCCCAAAACACATACACCTCTATCCTTATTAAGTGGTATCAAACTACACTGTGTGTGCGCGGGTGTGTGTGAGTGTGTCTGTGTGTGTGTATGTGTGTGTAAAGAAGGAGCATGCAAAGAAGGAGACAATGAAAGAAAAGAAAGCATAAGTGTGTAATTTTGTGTAGTAGAAAGCAGAGAGAAAAGCGGCAGGAACAAAATATTAAGTGCCAAAATAGCTTTTGATTTTCTTATTAAGAAATTTGAAAATAGAAACGAATAACAGTGATTGCTATAAATATCTTGATAGCAAATGTTTTGGCAGACTTTTAAGAATGAATTTCATATACTATTACTTAGTAAATCAGGCTGTCGTCATGCTGATTTCACATTTCATAATTTTATGTAAATAATCTGATGTAACATAAATGCATTAAATGAAGATAACAATATGTCTTACCTTCCATATGTTAACATCCCATAAAGATACTGAATTTGTTCACTTATTGATAGTTACATGATAGGCATGATGATAAAAGAAAGTTTGGAAGTAAACAGAAAATAAAATTTGCAACATTGGTGACTATATTGCAATGTTTAGTAAATTTAGAATTGTATGCTTATATTTTTAATATTATTCAGTCACTGTAAGTAGCAAACTGCTATTATGATTATTGTTTTTTTAATATGAGGGGGCTGAAAACTTGATGGTGAAAGAAAATGGAACTCTCTTTGCCAGCTGCAATTCATGTTAAGTTTCCCAGACTTTCAAATTTATCATGTTTAAAATAAACATGTCAAGAAAGCAATCTTCAAAAAAAGTTTCAACTTGAAAACTGTTGTGGAATAATTATGCTTTCCCCAGCCTGTAGTCTTTCTGAATAGTAGGTGATACTCATATTATCTACTCACATAATTTTAGATCAAGTCTTTAGATCCTTGCAGATAAATGATGCATATGTTTATACTTACACATAAAGGTATATTATATATCTTTAAGTCAAGTTTAGATAAGTGAAATATATTTGAAATACATTCGCTAGACTAAGTTCTATATGCCTAAAGGAATTATAGTTATATTATCCTTCCTACTTAATATTTGCAGAGTTACATTTTTTTGGTGCATGAATTAATTTTAGGAAGAAAATACAACCGTACCTATCAACAGTGAATGCATCTCTGAATATGTAAAATTTATTTATGCCTGATCAGGCTTTAAAAACAAATTAAGTCAGAAGGGAAAATCCCCAGAACTTTTTCCTACATAGACAGGCAAGAGTCTATAGCTAAATTCTATTACTGTCTAAAAATTAGAGTGAAGTAGATAATCAACAGAAAATAGGTTTAAGTGATTGATATATATTTAGAATATCAAAAGGCAAATAATGAGATTTGATAATGTTAATAATATGAATGACTTACCTTATCAGATAGTTTCTTATGTTCAGGTATGAAATTAGAGCACATGGTATCTTATCTGAAGTCTCTGGGGGCCCATTCCAGAAGGGAAGTTCTGTCTCTGAGTTCCATCTACCAATTCAAGGAGATATGGCGGGGAGTGGAGGTGGGGCGCATGGGTATTCTGTTATGATTATTGCAGTTTTGGTGGTTGATAGCTTACTACTTCGGGTAACATAGCAAGACCTAGTCTCTAAAAAGTAACTGAGCATGGTGGCACGAGCCTATAACCCCAGCTACCTGGATGGCTGAGGATAGGGATCACTTGAGTGTGCGGGTCCGGGACTACCATGGTCAACATAGTGAGACCTAGTCTCAAAAAAAAAAAAAAGAAGAATTAAAAAAAGAACAATTATATCACTTACATCATTTTAGTCACTTCAGGTTGTACAGATGCAATTTATTCTCAGTGTAATTATGATAACATGATATTAAACAAAGGTGCTCTTGACAACCATAGACACTCCCTATCAGATTAAAATTTTGAATTTTAAAAATTCATGTTCTTATTTTTTTTTTTTAGTCAGGATATTTTATACGTATTTCAATACAATTCAAAATTATAAGAGGTATTTAATAATATGACAGTACTCCAGCAATACCAGAAATTTCTATTGCCTGCAAAAATGCCTGGTTCAGTGGAAGATTCATTTGTAAAGAATTCTTGACACTGCGGAGAGTCACTCACATATTAGTTTGTAAATCTGTATAGAGGAGTGCCTGTGAGGAGATAACAAAAAAAAACAAAAAACCCAGGTCTAGTTGCTTTTTTAAAGAGTGAGACCATGTTCTGATAGCTCACACACTTGTCGTGAGGTCTAATGCCAGCTTTAGAAGAAAGAAGACAAAAATTCAATTTTTTTCCCAAAACATTCAATTAGCATTTTTAATTTTTGTAGATTTGAATACCTTATGATAGGAGTCTTCAGTTTCTATTTTAAAGTAAATTTGCATAATGTTAATTAGGAATTAAGGCATCATTAAGTCATAAGATATATGCAACTTAATATTAATTAGGTGTACTGATATAAATACACCTTGCCTTTGTTTCTTAGTTATTGAGTCAAATTAGCCTTGCATAAACTTTGCTGATTAAAATGTACTTTGTATATTTACTAATTCTTTTCTACCTATAAGCACATATTCTGAATTACTTTACTACGTTTTCCAAGTTCATATATAATTTTTGGCTTAGTGTTATAGAGCATGCTGTGTAGTTCTAGAAGATCTTAAAGTATTTTTTAGTAATAGAAATAGAAATTGAAAGTGACTTTAGTGATTATCTTGTCTAACTACTCAATTTTTAAGAGATAACGAAAATGAGTCCTGGAGAAATGAAGAGCGTCACTTGATTAAAGTCACATGATCAGGTAGAGGTAGCATCCTGGGGTCTTAATTCCAATCTAATACTCTTCCCACTACCACTTCCATTTAGTTACCTTTTCATTTGGGGTCTAAAATGAGTTTCAGATTATTTTAGATAGAACTTGTGTGTAGCCTGGCCTTTTTTCTCTCCTTGAAGGTTAATACATTTTTACTTCCCCACTCAGTTTTATATTTCTTTAGAAACCCTTTTACTCCATTGTCTTTTTGCAGTGGAGGAACCTTGAGCTATGTGGTGTCATTTAAGCAGGGAAATAGCACCAATTCACCAGAACTTATAAATATTAGCCTACAGGAAGGTCTTCCACACTACAAAAACGCATTATGATGTAAAATGTTACAATCTACACCTTATCTGTAGCCTCAACAAAAGGGATGTGTGTATAATTTGCTTCCTATGCACAGAGACTCCTGTTCTCTCTGTGTTCTTTCCTAGATTTAGCAAAATTCAATGATGGTGCTAAATCAATTTTTTTTAACTTTCAAGGGAAAAAACACTGGCAGGATTGTGTTTTCTAGGGAAAGCTGTGTGTAAATGAGAAACAGGAAGCAGCCGCACACTCTCCTGTGGCCCAGCTACTACAAGCTCTCTCCATATTGTCTCCTGCTTTTATATTAATTACAACTTGCATTATCAGCTGTGAGTCTGTAGCCCAGCAAATAGAAAATACTGCCCCTGGAGACCCAGCTTCTTGTATCTATTTTCCATCTCCTTCTATTGTGCTCCACTCAGTATTCACTGCTTTTCTCCTGCTAACACTGCTCTTTAACACAATTACGTAAGAGCAAGAAGAGCACCATCGTTGCCTCCCAATTACTAAAGCCACTGGGAATAGAAACATGTTCACTTCTTGCCCTTGAGTGTCTTCATGATACTTTTGACTGAAGAGCAGGACGGATATTGTGGAATGCGTATACCTGAACACTTATACATATGCGCACGCGCACACACACACACACACACACACACACACTGAGCGTTTTTTCTTATTTTTCTACATACGTCATATGCTTTACATGCTTTCATCTGCCACTTTGGTTTAAAGATTCACTAAACTTCTGCATATAATTTGGCAGAAAGCCAGGCAGTTATTCTTGAAGGATGTAAACTTGGAAACTATCTAGAGAGGGAAAAAAGAAAGGAATTGTGATGCAAACAAATATTTCAACCCAAGAAACAGTGGCGTTATGTGCAGTGGATTACATTTTATCTGTCCACGTAGGAGTATCATTTTTTATGACCACAGAGGGAGCACTTTTTTATTGGCCAGATTATCAACTTTTGTCTTTGGAACAAGACCCCATGTCACCACAGTATGCTGAGTATGGATGACTTTGCTGTAACTCCTCAGCCTTGAAATCCCAGGGAGGATTTATTTTTTTTTTTTTATACTTTCAAGTTAGATGAGTATCTTGGTACTCTTTCATTTTTTGCCAGTTTCTCAAATGAGATCCTAATAATACTTGAGACCCTCTATGGAAATAAATAGCTTTTGATACTTTTTAGGATTTTTTGAAGAAATGAGAGAGAAAAGAGGGAAAGCAATAGATAGAGAACAGCGAGTTAGACAGAGAGTGAACATAAGCAAATTTCAGGACTGAACTGAAAACCCAAGTGCCAAGTCATTCTGAGTAACCAGCTGCTTTTAAAGTAATATTTGCATATGTGTCTTACATTTTATCTCTTTACCTTTATTTACTTATAATTAACCTTCTCCAGAAAACCACTGACAGAAATACACTGAATTATAATTAATGAGACTGATTTAAAACTCAGCACAGGTTTGACTGATAAGGATAACCAGTATGATCAGTTTCAGCATCCCTGTTTCAAATCACCACTGCCCAAACAGAAGGATTTGCTCCAGCTTCATCTCAATGATTATATATAATAGCTATTAGATGACATTTGCCTTAAAACATAGTTGAGGTGTTAGTGGTTAATTATTGTAATTTTCATGAGGGGTAGGAGCTTTTATAGCAGCCAACTTAATAAAAAGCCTGCAGTGCATAAAATTAACATCACTTGCTGTGTACACTGAAAAGTTTAGCTTAGTTGAATGTGTTGCAGTTACTGCATTTTCTAAAAGGAAGATCTAGCCAGTGTTGGTGCAGGACTAAACCCACACCATGCTATTGTTTCTTTCTTTTTCTCCATGCAATTCTTCTAGCTCTTTATCTGATTACCATCCTGCAAACAGCTGACACCAGGAGCTGCAAAGCTTGAAGAGCCCCTGTATTCTGTTTGCCTTTAGCATGGAATGGCTGGGGTGCCTTCTATCTTAGATAAAAAGAGAACTCACAGGTGTGACTGGCTTACCACGGGCAGCAGAGAACCTTGGTTTTCATTTTATTCTACCCAACTTTACCCCCTAATCTACTTTTGAAAACTTACTTAAAAAAAAAAAAAATCTACGATCTATACCTGTGCCATATTTATAGTCATGAAATGTCTGTTTAAGGTTTTTGCTTGGAGTCAGTTGCATACTTGCTGGCAGTGCCAGCAGCATTATTATATGTAGATGATATTCACCAATGGAGCTTTGAGTCATTTCAGCAGCTATCAAAAATGTTAACTATTAACTTGTAATCCATTTTGCAGCAGATTTATAGGGGAAAAGTGGTTTTTGGTCTTTCTGTTTTTAGCTCTTTCCAAGTAGGAATCATACCTTATTTTGTCTCTTGATTATATTTTGGTAGAATTGTGTGTTCTGTATGGACATTACAAAGTTCATGTTGAGGAAACAGACTGATTTCTCTCTGATAAACTGTATATAATGACAATGGCAAGGTTGCTTTCAGGTAGCCAGTGTGTTTGCTTGTTGCCCATAAGCATGTGGGCCTATCTGAATCCTTATCTACCAATTCTTGTAAAAAGAAAGAGCATAATTTCGGTGACTGATGTTGTATTTTACTTTGGCTCCCAAAGCTCTCCCCTACCCCACCCCATTAAGAATTTGTTTGCCAACTAGTCTGTGGGCTTAGTTGAAGTCATCACTTACAGGTGACAAGTGTACAGCTCAGGCCTGCAGACTGAGCTGTTTCATGTGATGTGGCTACTCTCTGTTTCTACCAGAGGAAATTGCATCTTTTGCCTGCCTTCATGTGGTGCTGATAAAGTCCTTCCTGTACATTAGAATTCCTGTTTCCTTTTAAGCAACAGCAGGGTATTGGGAATGATCAGGAAAGGGGAGGAGAAAACAGGAGCACACACTCAGCAAAGTAGCGTGAGCTACAACTCTGGTTTGGCCTTGGCTGCCTTTGAAATAAGAGTTCTTTCAGGAAACAGTACTGTGCTGTGACTTTAAAGCGTCTGTGCAACTCAAGTGAAAGTCCCATCCAGTTTATTAGATGGTAAACAGTGCATAACTGTTTAATTTTGTTGTGGGTGTTTGTGCAGGTTAAAGCAGAATCCATCATTTCTTTAGATACAGAGTAGTGGCTGATCTCATTGTCTCAGGTGGTGTAATCAGTCAGTGACAAGAAAGTCCTGGAGAGTTCATCCAGGTTGCTTCAGAGTGAGCAGTGTGCACTGGAATGTGCAGACTGTCCTGTACACTGTGTGTGTTTGTTTTGTTTTGTTTTTTTAAGGGTGACATTGAGCTTTGTAGATGTTAATGTTTGGAAGTTTTTAGTATCTGAAAACATTGGGACTAGTTTCTTAGAAGAATAGGCTCTAATGAAGAAAGTAAAAATGGCTTACATTTTGAAGTCAACTTTTCCCCTAACTTTATACATTAACCTTATTGATGTCTAATTTCTAAATCATAAGCATCCATTTAAAATGTCTGTTCCAGTTTATTTTTAATAAATGTATATATACTGATGTAACCATCACCTAGGCAAGATTCTAATCATCTTTTCCTTCCTTTTGATAACAACTACTGGAAAGTCATGAGACCATAATGTGGCATCTATAGATGCTTAGTTTCACAAATACTAATATGTACTCCTTTTTTGTCTCCCTCTGTGTCTTCCTTCTTGGTTCCTCATTTATGGCCAAAATGACAACTGGGAAAATTCCTTGGCCTCCCAACATCAGAATCCTGCATCTTGGCGAGACCATGATGATGCAACCTCTACACACTCAGCTGGCACCCCAGGGCCCTCCAGTGGTGGCCATGCTTCCCAGAGTGGAGACAACAGCAGCGAGCAAGGTAAAAGGTCAAGCATTTTCCTTGTGCAAAGTAGGCATGACTAAAATAGCTTCAGTATTTTATGGTATCAGTACCTCTGCCCCCATGAATAGGAAAGTGGCAGAGTGTGGAGTGTAATCTGCTACTGTTTAGCAAGACCAGTATTTCCTCTTCTTAACTTATATTACTTAAAAAAAAAAAAGTTGAAATGTGTAATCTTTAAGTAGGCATTGCAATAACAATTGATTAGTTCTGCCAATTCTTTTACAAATTTGGTTATCTACACTTTACCTCTATATATAAATAAATAAACCCACAGACCTACTTTGCTGCTATGGTGCAGCAGTTTGAATTATACTATAAATAGGATATTTTGTAATATTGAGTATATGAGGTCTCCATATTCAAGCACTGAGCACATTTGATATGGAATCATATCTTGGGAAGATGGATTTTAAGATTCTTAGATTATTTGTCCCAATTTCCATTCAGCTGACATGGTGACTTTTGTCACAAATCCTAAAAATTTGAATAGTCAGAGGCAAGAGGGACATCAACTGCAGATGACAAGGAAACCTAGTATAATTTAGAATAAATTTTTACTATTTAAAACTCACCGATCACATGAAGAGCAATTATATATTGGTAGGGATGACTCTTCTATGGCTAAGATGATAACTTAAAGGAAGATGTATTATTGAATGAGGGCCAGGAAAGCATATAGTTTTGCTTTTTAATATTCTACAGTAGATAGTGTCTGATCTCCTAGATCTATTTCATCTCTATTATGACTATGTTTATGACCACAGTATTTAAGCATTAGACAGTATTCTTCGTAGAAGACAGTTTAACAACTTGAGTTGTAGTTATCTATGCCATTTAAAGGTGGATGGTTGATGCCATAACTCCTCCAAGTTTCTGGCCATGGGTTTGGAATTTTTGATATTCCAGGAGAGTCTAGAAAAATGTCCCTACTAGGAGCCCATTAATCTGTGAATTGGTCTAGATCAGAATGGAAGTTTAAGCAAGTTCCACTGGCACAGAAGTGACTGTTATCAGATGATAAATTGTAGAAGAACTTGTGAATTGCTTTTATTTAGACTTTTTATGCTGTTTTTATTAGACCAATTCAATTGTATATAAAACAATAAACTAAAAGCATTTCGAAGAGAACATGTCTATAAATTCAATTGGATTTGTGATGCAGTGGCTTAATTGTTCTTTCATGTCATGGTGACAGATCTTAGTGCCGTTAAATCTGGAAAGCTTTCTGTGACACCAACTTCCCATCACTCCAAATTGCTAGGAAGCAAAGGGTGAAATGTATCTATTAATAAAAAGCAAAACAAACCTAAACATTGTACAAAAGAGGGGGAAAGGAGAGGCAGACTTAATGGTCTAATGAGGCTATCTTCCAAAGACTTGTTGTGTGTGAGGCTCGCTTTGACCTTTCACTTCGCTCAGGAGCCCAGCGCTTCATTTTTCACATTCTTGCAATTACGTTAACGCTTCAAGCATTTCTGACTCCAAGTCAGCTAGCAACACCAGGCATAACTCAACACTGTGAGTTTTTCTCCTCTCTGTAGATTCATTAACAGGTCACCAAGGTCCCAACTGAAATTTAAAACTGACTGGTTCTGTTGGGTTGGTTGAGTTATGGCAACGGAGATAGCAGGAAAGGACCAGAGTGGAGGGGAGGGGGAGAGAGAGAAGACCCTAGGGTTAGGAGCAGGGAATAGTTGCAGCAATAGGCAAGGCATGGAGTTTTATCATTTTGGTTAGTTTTGCTGTTGTTGTTTTTGTGTTTAGGCCAGGAACAAGCAAAACTCTGAGGCCATACCCACGGTAAAAAGAATATATGCAAACCTCTATCTTGCGTGTAACCTCACCCACTTACCCCATGTTGAAGGACTTGATCCCTGTAGGATTGTGTTCCTTTAATCATATCTCTGTGGGATTAAAGAATGGACATAGTAGATTATATGTATGAGTACTGGGAAGTTAGTCATTTTATTGTAAAGTGTGAGGGACCAAAAAAGTTGTGATTCCTTTGAAATCAAGAAATGTTTTGGCATGGTGAATGTCCTACCTGACTTCCCACAGTCAGTGGTTTCATAGCACATGTGTAAGAATATTGTTTTTTACAGATTGTGAAGGCAGATTCCGGTGCCTTTTGTTATTCTCAGACCCATTAGTCCTTTAAGCATGTTTTCAAGATATTTTGATATTTTGTCCCACAGAATTGTCCAGAGTAGCTTTCTGTGGGAAAGATTAATTATCTGCTTCAGGGCAAAGTCAACAGAGATATTGACGGAAATCACATATGCTTATCCTAGGTTAAGTCTTGGGTTGATGTATAATGGGAAATCTAGGAGGGAAATTTATGTTCTTGGGTATTAAATATATTATAATGTTTCAGTGGAAACCAAGTTTATAGTTTAGGAAAGAGTTTTCTTGCTTATTCAGAATTTATTAGCACAAACAGGCATATGGAAAACTGCAAAATGATTCAGTTTCAAAACAAATTATGATAAACAGAAAAAATAGGGATGAATTGTACTAAATACAATGTTTTCATACACATTTTAAATTAAACTTTAATAGCCATATGCTATAAAACAATACATGCATTTATGTTCCTTTATAATTTTTTGTGAATATTTTTTCTAAATTGATTCATAAAAATCCTTACTTTGGAACCTAAAAATAACTCATTTTATGACTTGATAATGAAAGAGCTACATTTACACAGGTGAAAGGTCATTTTATCTTCCTTCATGTTTGTACAACCAACCAAAAGGAAGAAAAAATCCAATATTGAAAATACTGGGAGGAACCAACTTACTAAAATGTAGTGCCTGACCTGCCTGTATCACTGCACACGCCTAACAGTGAACTATATAAATATGAACCAGACTGCCATTCATTCTGGTTTTCTCTTGCTAAAAGCAGCTGAAGGAAGGGAGTTTGTCTTGTTAGCTGCATTAGAATGAAGAAAGAAATCTGTTTTTTTCAGGGATAGAATCAAGATTTGGGGGCTTTGGGGCAGCAACTGGTCCTCTTTGTGTCTGGCTTCCCATCAGCAAAATGGGGCTCGATAATAAGGCTTGGGGTCCCTAATTCTGTACCTGCTGAGTCAAAAGCTGCTTTGTATTTCATTGTGTATTTTGCCAGAGTAAAGACTAGGAAGCACCCCCCCCTTGTTCACAGAGCACTTTGAGAGTCTTAGATGAAAGGCACAGTATATGTACAAAGTATTATTATTATTGATGGGTTTGTGTAACTCCCATTAACTCTGATGGGAGTTGCGTATGTGAATTGGCAAGAGAATAGACCCCTCAGTGTTTAGAGCACATGAAATTTACATTTTTTCCAGTGCTGTAATTGAGATGTTGACAAATTGGAGAATATTGATGAGCCTTTGTTTTAAGTATTTCGTGCCAAGTTTGTTTTATTTTTCCTGGTTTGAACAATGGTATGGGTTCAGCAGCAATGAATAAAAAGGGTAGAGTAAAGATAACTTTGTATTTCAATATTTTGATGTGCCAATATGAAATAAATTGTCTTAGGCAAATGGAATATGCTGTTTTAATCATTAGCTATGCATGAAAGAAAAATTGATGTTGACATCTTTGCTGTAAAATCGTTGTAATGGGGCCTTCCTTACAATTCATTTTTGTAAAATTCATTTTGTACATTTTGCAGCAATTGAACAATCCCTGCACTGTGAATAGGCAGGATTCCCAGAAATACCGAGACAGTTGGCCCAGTAACTGCTGAGCTCACACTGCACACCACACGCACGTTAACCATACTGTTGCCAGACCCAGTTTAACCTAGATACATTAGCATTCTAGCATCTATAAGTCTCCAATCTTTCAGGACACAGGGCTGCACAAACCAGCTTAGTTTCCCTCAAATCTGCCACCTATTCAATCCCTTATTGATGCCCCCCCCCCACGTACCTATTATCCAGGCAATGAGGCTAGCATTCCATAGCAAGTTATTTATTTAATTACTAATTTACTATGCAGTTCTTTAGCAATCATGACATTGAAATCTAAAAATACCCCTTCTATGGAATGAATTTATAGGTAAGCAAGCATCTAAAATAGTATTACACTTTGAGTTTGTAATGCATGCTCTAGTTATGAAATGACATTCTTCCCACCAAAATATTCCAGTAATACGTATGAGGAGGGGGTAGAAACCTCAAACCCCTTACAGTGGGTCCTGGGTATGTTCTACTGGGATTTCTTATACAGTCTAGGAAAACTCTGTCAATGGAATGTTTTCATAGTGGCGACAATCTCTTTAAAATAACCCTAAATACAATATGACAGATGCCATCTGGCATAATCTTTTGCTAGTTGCTTTTAACTTTTATTTTTCCTAGAGCTAAGTTCATCCCAAACTGTCCACTTACTGTTATGATCAATACAATGACATTTCTGTTCCTTTCTGTCTTCATAATCATACCAAAAAAAAAAAAATTCTCTGAGAATGTTATTGATAATTGAACATTGTTCAGAAGAAGCTGTCCTCTGTATAATGTTTATGTTGTATTCTCATTCTTATTTTTTCTGCCCAAATAAATTTAAAAAGAATGCTATCTCTAAATATCAGCAAACATCGACATAATTTGTTGATTTTCTTAGGACTTTTTAAACTAGTAACCATTGGAAACAAAATTAAACTCTTCTAATAAATAAATTCTCCAGGAGCATGTAATGGTGCCCATAAATGCTTAAAAGCTTTCTATAATTGCTGCTAATTTTGAGTAATTTCTTCCTATATGTATCAACTTACTTGAAGAACCCAGACTTGGGATTTCTAGATTTTTTTTTTAACTTAGTCATGTAAAGGGATGTCTCCTGATGCCAGTTAGAGTTTAATTTAGAGTAGTAATTAAACTTGAATACTGCCTCATAAACAAAAGATAAACAATAAACCAGCCACGTTCCCTGCTGTTTCATAGCTTTCTTTCCCAGATGTTTTAGCCTGATAATTTTTACACAGTGAACTACCTAACACGAAGTTTTGTGGACAGAGGTTGAAAATGAGTTTGGGGTTCTTTTTTGTTTTGTTTTTCTTTTTTGGGGGGGACTCTCCTCCCCTCTAATGCAAAAATGCAGAGGTTTTCCCACTATTTCAGTCTTTAAAAATTCTGATAAAATCAGCAATGGCTGCAGATGTGCTTCAAAGATAACTCTAGTTCTTTTTCTTAAAGGTTTATTTTCTTCTTCCAAACTAACCATGTCATAAATGTCTTTTACACTCAATGGAATGTAAAGAGGAACATTTTCACTTTTATGTAAGTAATAGCTTGATAAAAAGTCAGAGAGAGAAAGGCTTGACAACGGAAAATTTTCCTTTTCACTCTCTCCTCCCTGCTTCCGACCCCCATGTGTTCCCTGGTGGCTACCAGCTTGCCTCAATGTCTTTGCGTTTTCTTGGGCTACATGGATTTCTCTGTATAGTTCTGGACCCGTCCACTGTCAGCCATGATCTTTCTAATTGTCAGGTACTAGTCCCCGTTCAATGCAGAAGCCATGTTATTTTCACTGGGTGGGGTAATTACTGAAAGCTGAGAATAGCTGCACTAAAGACAGAGGGATACTTTCATGATCCCATTAGCATAAGAGTGGGTAAATTATTCATGCCAAGTGAGGATTCTATGGGGAAAAGTATAGTTAATGCACATAGTTTTTAAATGTATCCCTTTCTGCTCTGAGACTAAATTCTTGTTGGAATCAGTTCTCAGACATTTACGGGAAAGCTCTGGTGGCGTGTTAGATGCAGTTCATCTCTCTCTGTTTGCAGCGATCTCAATAGAGACCATCTGGCAAAGATCCAAAAGGTGATTAAACAAAATGATCAGCTCTTGTTGCTGTGTTACATGTCCAATACTCCGGATTAAAAAACATGACCCACGACAGTCAAGCTCACGTCATGCCGCACCCCATCCCCCCTCCCCTTTCCGTGTAAGAATTCAGATGGTCCACAAATGTGTGTGCCATCTTTGTGTCCTTATGGCCCATAATCATGAACAGGTTGTGCAAATGGCTCTTTCTGTAGCACTGTCTGTTCCAGCAGCATAGAAGCATTTCATATTAATTGGGTCAGTCTAATATTCATATTGACATGGGGAAAAATTACTAAAATTTATTCTTATAGCAGACAATGAATATGTGTGCTTTCTGCCATGAGGGAAGTGAAATCTGACAACTGGCTTGTGCAACTGATTAATTTTTCTTGAAACTGGAGAAAATCAAAGCATGAAAAACTGTCATTCTCTGAAAACAGTGCACAACCCTTTGTAACTAAACAAAATGGATTGGGTGGGGGGCTGCAGGGAAGCTTGTGGAAATGAGCTCTGGTTTTAACGCCATAATCAGGGATGAATTTACAGTGCCATTCAGAGGAGTCCTCCCTCCCCATAAACAAGCTGATAATCACAGGGAAGCTGACTTCCAATTAGCTTTTCCTTCCCTCACACAGATCACCGTGCTTATTTGTCCTCCTTAAGCTCTGATATGTCACTACCGAGTTGGTGCATCTCATGTCACATTCAAAAGTTTGGAAATAAAATGTTTTATTATGAGGAAATCCTGCTAATAAGGAAGGTATTTTTTCAACCAATCATTTCACGATTGAGTTAAGGTAAAAATGCCAAGATTTCTGACTAAGGGACAGATGTATCTTATCTTTGGGGGTTTGCACCAAATGCCAAGTAGAAATATAAATTGAACAAACCAGACATTGTGAGGAAGTGATTGAAGAAATATTGAGATGAAATCTTGGAATGAACTATATATGTATATTTATAACAATGCTGTGAATTGCTTACATGTCACATTTGCATAAGCTTGAACTCTGCTTTTATTTAGGAGTAGTTTAATGGATGTTAGTTAAGGCGTTCAGAATGCAAGACTACTATTAGGTTATTCAGAAATTATGCCTGACCTTTGAGTGTGATGGAAATAGTCTATGACTGACATTACAGGATAAATTTGAGTGCAAATGTTAAGGAAAGATGAAGAATGGAGCAAAAAGAAAACATTCTTAAAAACCACTTTCAAACATCATCAGTTTCCTCAGCATCCTTTTCTGAGGGAGATAGCAGTAGGTTAGGACTACAATCTCACTTGGTACTCAGGGAGGGGAAGAGAGGTTCCTGGGGAGTCAGAGCCCTGTGGCAGATGAAAGGGACTTGCATAGCCTTGGGGGTCTTAAGGCTATTAGAGGGCAACTCATGCTCTGTTATCATGCTGATTTTGCAATTGATTTTTGGCTGAACAGTACTTGTTGAAGCCCTCTAGAGCATCAAACGCTGCCTTCTGGTGCTATACATTGTAATACATGTGTACTAGCTCCCCCTTCATTGTCTTTACTTTACTTCCAAAGAATGGTGTCTAATGATGTCCTGTTATTTCTCCCTCTTCCTCTTTCGGTTTTTATTTCTATCCTCAAAAAAATGTCTCCAAATTCTTATTTGGGAGATGGGGTGGGTGGTGGGAGAATAACTTGATTCATCTTCATATGTTGACATTTGTTTTCAATTTGGCCTTTAAAAATATTTTGATGTCACAGCAGACAATAATATAAACCACTTTTATCTACCAAATTTATCCCTTGGTAGTCTCAAGCTATTCACTCTCTCTCTGTAATGACCAGCAAGAAAACAACTATGGAATTTCTCTGAAATTCAGTTCCTCATTAAGATGAAAGTGTGCCATTTTTATACAGCGATAAGGTTCCGCTGCTTGCTGGAAAGGGAGGTCTTGAAAGGGGAAATAATGGAAGGAAACCTGGAGGAAGTGTGTCCCTACCTGCTGTCTGCCTGGGGAATTTGGGCTGATGAAAATCCGATTCTAATGCCATCTCCACCAGGAAGCTGCCCTTGTTTGCCCTGGTTAGTGTTTCTTTGTGTGCACCCCAGTGACACTTTTTACCTTTCTGAAAGCATCTTTGACATATTGTGTTGTAATTATTTGGTTCCCGGTCTCTCTCCCTGCTTTCCCAAGGCAGGGATTATCATTTGTTCAACTAGCTAGCAATAGTAGATGCACTTTGAAATCAATAAACAAGACCCATGGATTTTGCTTTCTTTCCCTTTTGTAACGTGAATAACTTGATCAAAACTTTGCACTTAGCAACTTTGTTATATATGTCTGAGCACAAATCAACTATTTTGAAGGTAATGATGCATTCCATCAAATCCCATTATACCCTTAAGAGATAATAAAAGTTATTTTCTGTTACTGAAATTTTATTTTATGCAACACTGCTTTAAATAAACCAATGAACCATCAACTCAAACATAATTTTTTTTAGTTATAGACAGATTCTTATTTTTGGATTCTTATTTTCCTTAGTATTTTAAGATGATACTTAAAACAGATTTGTCTTATTGGTCCTTTAACATTGTCCTACGTATACCTACTTGGTCAGAATTTGGAGATGGTATTGCTTTCCATTGTTATTGCTACAAAAGTAAGTGCATAGATATATGTCTTTTAACACAATGACAGATCTACTAAGGGAAATTGCTTAATGTAACAAATCATTTTCCATGATGAAATCAGGGTTCATTTTGCTTGTACTTCTAGTTTAAGATGAGATTGACCTTGGGGGAAGTAATGGGTCTTCATCCCTGGGTAGTCTGCCAGTACCCTTGAAATCTTAGATCCCCCACATACTTCTGTTTTTTTTTCCTACTCTGTCCTCTGCTTTTTTCATAATTTGCTTTTTAGTAAGTGTAATTATTTGGAGTGATGTAAGGAAGATATAATGGCCTCGTTTTCATCTGTTTGGATTGTTGTGTGGACTTTTGGACTGAGTCAAGGTCAAGGTTGCCCAGAAAAGACAAACTTGAGAAGCAGAGACATGGGTTCAAGTCCTAGTTTTCCTCCCTATCTGTAAGATTTGCTTCGTCCATCTACAACATGGTGGAAAAACTACTTACCTGAGGTTTTCCCAGGGATTATATTAAGTGAGGTACCATGTGTTATGCACATAACATTACCTGGAACCAGTAACTGTGAAGTTCTTTATTTCCCTGTTCTGTGTCCTATGCAGACCTAAATGACTTCTGTGGTCCTACATGAGATTTGTAATCTGTTGAGACTTTAGCTCACCTGTAAAATAGGATGCACTTAAATGTTTTATGTTCAAGCTCCAGAAATCCTAAGTTTATACTAATAGGGTTTAGTTTTTATTTGTGCATTTTTTAAATTTTAACTTTTTAAAATATATATGTATTTTTAGAGACTAGTCTCACTATGTTGCCCAGGGTAGTCCCCAATCTGCGGACTCAAGCAATCCCTGGCCTCAGCCTCCCACCGCTGGGATTATAGGCACACACCACGGCACTGGGCACATTTTATTTTTTAACTTAAAGGCTACAGGGTTTTTGTTCTGTTCTGTTCTGTTTTTAAACCTGAGGTTTAACATGAGCATTTTAGTTTATTTGACTTTATGTCTTGTTATAATATGTAGTGTTTTTATTTATGAAAAACACCCTTTTCTTCCTGGTTTGGCAAGAAAATAACTACATGTTAGATTTTATTTCTGATGCTGGTAGGTCACAATGCAGATATACCTAAGGTAGCTAATAAATATGGAAAGGCTAATCAGCTAATCAGTTCAATCAACTAAGTATGAGATGTATTTTGTAAACACAGAGCAACTTTTTTATTATTCATTATTAGTCAATTAGAACTTTCTCTACAAGAATTTCTGTATTTCACAAATACAACAAAAAGTGAGAACTGTTGCAGAGACTGAGACTGTATCATTGAAATACATTTGAAATGTATTTCAAATCATTCCAAAAAGTTTAAGAAACAAATTCAGTAGATTATATAGTTAAATGTATTTTTGTGGGTTCTAATTGCACTTTAGACTGATCATTCATATCAGATATAAATCTTTCCTCCCTTTAACCAACAAAATATTTGCTTAAACAGTTTCTTATTCTTTAACCCTTGCTACCTCTACGAGATGTTACTGTTGCCTCAAAATCAAGCATTTTTTTCCAGTTTGAAGATTTACAAAAGTAGGAGTGTAAGATTTCATATTTCTTCTTCCAATTCACATTTATAGCAAATGCCATCAGCTAAAATAAAACCTCCAAAATTTCTTTGTACTAACTGTGAATGATGAGGAAAAGTTGATAAATCATTGATTGTTGAAAACTTGTGGAATCTACCTCATGGTGTCCTTCTGTGACAGATTGTTCTATGCTGGGATGACATAGTTACACAACCCTCCCTGGAGTTAGCAAACTTTCAATCCGCTTCTATATGTGTACTGCTTAAATCTAATACAGGAAGATATTTATGGAACAAGGCACCCTGGGATAAAGTATAGAGACTGCAAGGATCTCTGCCTTCAGCAGCTTACCATCTCCTTGGAAGCAGGGGGTACCATGACAAAGATACAAATCACTTATGCAAAACAGATATTCAGTTTTATGGGTCACAGGTGGAGGAAGGCAGGTTGACATATGTCAGCACGCTGTACAGAGAATGAGAGCATGCTAGGCATGCTGGAGAGAGCTTTGATTGGGAAACTTCACCCCATCACTGTTGAACAGCCATCTTTCTGAGTGTTAGTTTCTTCATCTGTAAAATGTTAACAATACCTGTAATTTTATAGGTTATATAATAAATTAAAAAAACATTTTGTCATGGGATAGTTATTAGAATGAAAACATTAGCATTTATTTATTTATTTGTTTGTTTGTTTGTTTGTTTGTTTGTTTTTGAGACTAGGTATCACTATTTTTGCCCATGGAACTGCAGGCTCATGTTTGCCTTTGGTACCACAGCCTCAAGCAATCCCCAGTCTCAGCTTCCCAGGTAGCTGGGATTACATGCACGTACCACCACGCCCAGCTATTTTTTTGGAACTAGGTCTCGCTATGTTGCCCTGAGCAGGACTTGAACCCCGATCCCTGGTCCCCATCATGGCTTCCTTGGCTGCCGCTTACAGGCATGTGCCGCTGTTAATGCCGGCCCAGCATTAACTTTTAAAAAGTCTAACTTAGTGATTGGATATTGGTAGAACCCCCAAAATATTCCCTTCATTCAGCATTTATTGGCCATATAATTTCATAGTTATGAAATTATGATAGTTCCAAGCACTAGTGATATCAACTGAGTAAGAAGGGGATCCTTCTCTTTATATTCTTTAATAACTCAGAAATGTAAGCAGATACATATCCTTACTTCTAATATTGCTGTAAAGTATTTCAGAAGAGAGAGATTAATTCTGGTTGAAACTTCTGTGGATATCTTCAGCATATTTGAAGAGGTTTAAAAGATTTTGGTTATCTTTTGTGGATGTCTCAGGTGAACAGATAGGGAAGGTGAAGGAGCAGGAGGAACAGTCAAGACAGAGGTCCAAAAGTGTGAAGTGACATTTTGGGGGGTGGGAAGCTGTGGGGACAAGTTGACTGATATCACTGTTTGTGTGAGACAATGGATAGTAAAATCGTGGCTGGTGAGGCAAGTGGGAACTATTGACAAAGACCCTTATTTACCTGGCTATGAAGCTTATACTTAATCCTATAGAGCAGTTTACCCAACTTTCCTGGCAAGGAGTCATTTCTTTCTTTCTTTTTTTTTTTTTTTTTGAGACTAGGTCTTGCTATTTTTGCCTGTGGAACCGCAGGCTCTCGTTGCCCGGGGTACCACAGACTCAAGCAATCCCAAGCCTCAGCTTCCCAGTAGCTGGGATTACAGGCATGCACCACCTATTTTTTTGGAACTAGGTCTCACTATGAGCCCCAGGCGGGACTCGAACTGCGATCCCTAGCTCCGGCCGCTTCATAGCCTGAAGCTTACAAGCACGAGCCACCGTGCCCGGCCGTAAGGAGTCATTTCTAAGTTGCAAGTAAATACAGGCAATGCAACCATATGAAAACGCCCCTTTACCACCGGTCCTCAGAATCTGAATTTTAAATTCATGGTCCAGGGAAACCCTGCCCTGGGATGTTGGGGAATCCACAAGAAAAATTTAACCAAAAGGAGTTTATGAGATTTACATTAAAACAAAACAAACAAAAATACCTCTTTTAAATATGAACATACACTTGAGGGCTATGAGGCTAAGTATAGAATAAAGGCTGAATGAAAGTAGTAGCAATGGGACTGGAAAGATGGGAACTGATAGATTATATAGAGTAAGAAGGGGTAAGACAAGTGGGCCTCTCCATTGGTAGAGGGACCACTGTCTGATGACTTTCCCTGAATTACAGGTGTCTTATCAACCAGTGGAGAAGAGGAGTATTCCTTTCTATATACTAAATTGTTGAAATGGAAACATGTGACATGTTTCAGATAAATGAATAATGATTCTTTTGGGGGTGTAAGATATCTATGGTCAGTGTGATGTGGTGGTTAAAGATGTGGCCTCTGGCACTGACCTGTTGTCTTAAAATTCACAGATCTGTAATTTGCCACAAGCACATTTCTAACCTTCCACATTATGGCTATAAAATGGGAGTACCAAAAAAAATTTAATCTAATACAGTTGGAGGGTAGGGGTTAAATGGCATGATTTGTGTAAAATTACACTGGTTTTGCGCTTATTTCAGAGTAAGGAAAACATTAGAAATGTTTTTATTTGAAAGTTACTTTTCAAGTAGCTGAAAATTGACTGCGTACAACTGACATCATGATAAAGAACCTAAAATTGAAATCCTGTATCCATACCTAGGGAAGCTATAGGATGTCAAGTTGGATAGCACTCCGTATGTGTCCGGGGCATGGCCCTCCAGAGCTCACCAGTCCTGGGCTCATCTACTGGGAAGTGATTCCTTTTCCCCAAAGTCCCATTTCACATTTTCCTGGTTCTCTCTTGTGACACATCAGATTTCCACAGTGCCATAGTAATTGGTTACATGACACTTATTGTCCTGTTAGATTGTAAGAAACTAGAGGACAGTTTCCATGTTCTAGTCTTCTTCCCTTTCTACCCTGCATTGTGCTATGGTAACATAGGAGACCTTCAATAATAATAATTATTATTATTTTTGAAAAAAGGATTAGGTCCATATTGTGAAAGGCATTGAATAGCAGGCTGGGGAGTTTGTGCTTGATTTGGTAGGTAATAGGGACCTATTGAAGATTTTTGAATGGGGGTAGTGACATAATCGCCTTCCTTTTGAATGCCATGACAAATTCTCTACTATGTCTTCCATGGTCAAAATAGCAGTCTCATATGCTTGCCTGAAATACTATCTTTTTGAAAGAGTGGATATTCTTTTGAATGAGGAACAAATTTCAAATAGCTCTTAAAAAGAGCACTGTATTTTAAGCACTTATTGATTCATGAGTGTCCCGTGTACGTAGCATCGTTCTAGAAACCCATATATCATCACATTTTTGTACATTTTTATAACATTGGTATAACTATTAACAAGTAGAAATGACTCCACAGGATTGAGTAAATGTGTCTTCTTCAATATTTGGGAAAACTATGGTTCCTAGGATATTTAAATAGATATTACTCTTTTTAGAAGGGACTTTGTGGTTAGATTGATTGGAGTAGTGCGGGGTCTTCTCTAGAATAAGAATTTTCAGATCTTCTAATTTGCTAATGTGCATTTTAAGTTTGCAAGGAGAAGAAACACAGAGCTTCTCAGACTCACTTAACCATTGAAACCCCTTTTTACTTTATCTCTGGGGACCAATCTTCCTCAGAACACACTCTGGAAAACATTGTCCTCGACTGCTTCTTTCACTGAAGTACTTTCAGATAGAGTTTAATATCCCAGGGAGTCTTCTTGCATCTTGTATTTAAGAGGTAGGTCAGCACGGGCTCAGGATCAATTTTCAGTAGTGTAAAAAGCAATTTCCTCTATGGTCGGGCGTCTCCTGGACTTGAGCTTTACTTGCACAGTGTTCTGTTAACCCAGCTCTCCTTTTAGTTCATACTTCATTGTATTAATCAAATACAATTTCCTAAAGATCCCTCTAACGTTTGATTCAATGCAGGCACCTTTGATTATACACTCAAGAATTTAGAAATGAAGATCCCAGATGAATCCTGTTAAAAACTATTTCAATACTTAGTTTGATGTGTAGCATATAATGTACTTTCTACTCACAAAAGCAAACTTTTTTTTTCTTTTCCAAAGTGGTGACTGAAATGGAGGCTGGAGAGCAAATCCTTGGAAGCAGGGTGGGGAAATAGAGAAAATCTCTCTCCTCCTTTGGGCATGGATCTGCTTGGACAAATGAGACCAATGGATTGGACAAAATATCCGCCTAATGGAAAATTTCTGGGAAGGAAAATTGTAAAATCCCAGTCAGCTTGCATACCACTGTTCTGGGTTTTGCAGTTTGACAGTATTAGATCTGGTTGCTACTAGGTGGTTGTTGCATCTATAACAATACAATTTTTCCTGAATTCCTTATCATGCTAGGAAATATGTTCAGGGACCTTCAGGAAACCCAGAATTGTGATCCCTCTTGGTTATGGAGTCCAGGAAGCCATTTGCTCTTGATTATGGAGGCAGGATTATCTTAAGTGTGTCTCCTCTTTTGAACTGAAGGAGGGAGAGCTAGTCTGGGTGTCCATTGTCTCTCCAGTTTTAAAATAAGCAAGAAAAGGTTGATAGTGAAATTAAGAGTAGTTCTGTACCATGATGAGAAAGAATCTGAGGTTTCTTGTTTATGAAGAGGTTGTTCTACAAGATTTTGAAATCTTTGTAGCAATTAACTCAGAAAATTGCAACACCTCCTGAGAATGACCTTATTTTATAGATAGGAATATGAACATATTTGGAGAGCCAGTAATCTAATACTAGTCAATTTGCAAACCTCAGAGTAGAGACCTGGCTTACTATTCTTTGTCCATCCAGATTTTGATGCTTCTACACACAGGAGCTACACATCCCAGCATTGTTATCAACCACTTAATGGATGCACGATTTCTGCACGTTTCTTATTCTAATGGAATTCTAGTTGTTCATTTTCTGCCAGTATATAGATCATGAGTTGCTTTCAGCTGGCAATATAATAATAATAATAATAATAATAATAATAATAATAATAATAATAATAGACTCTAACTGAAATAAATTACACTGAAAAATAATAATGTCATAGTTTTTAAAAATTAGAGGGAAAATAAACTCTTTTGTGTTGTTATATTGCCCCATATGTTAGGCATTTAAGGGATAGCAGGGAAGCTTTCCTTGAGTGTCATTTGGGACCCCAAAACCTGCTGTTTTGTGGGTGGATGGTGAAAGTCCGGGGTTCATAGATACTTTTCCAGCCTCTACAACATCATTTTAGACACAGTTATCTCAGAAACTGTGATATTTTACTTTTTTCATCTACAAGGATGTACTTTTTTTTTTTTTTTAACATTTTGCTTATTTAAATCTACTGGTGTATTTTTAGGTATGTTATCTGATAACATTTGCTGAGTTTTTATTGTGCCCTTAGCCGCTGGAGGTAAAGAAAACAAAAGTTGAGAAGTCAATTTTGATGACAGAGGGTCACGCACTTACTGCCAGCAGCCTAGGCCAGCTCTGTGGTACTACAGACCTATTGTGGTGCCTGTTTGCAGTGTGATAAGTAGACACCAGGTGAATATACTGTGCTTTCAGTTTGGCCTTTGGCTAGTAGTTAATCATCTGTAACAACTTAGTAGTTGTGAGCTTTGACTCAAGGTTTAATTCCTCATTAGGGATGTTCTCACACCCAAAACTGAGTTTATCCAAATGTCAGTCCTCTAATCTATGATGCATTCTTTAGGTGAACTTGAGAAGTAAAGAGGCACAAGAAATCAGGCGCAAGGTAATGATGGAGATACCACCGACTCCTCCCTATATAAGCAGAGTCTTATGAAAAATTAGAGTTCAAAACACAGAAGTTTCTAACTTTGTTCTCGAGCAGATGTCAGAGTTAGGCTTCGAGATGAATGCTGACTTCTAGATGAGCTGTGAACCCTGGTGACTCATTGAACTTCTCTAAGCCTTAATTTTCTCTTTTATGAAATACACCACTCCTACACAGAAACATTATGAGAATTAAATTAAGGAATGTATTTGAAGTTCCAAGTAGTGGGTCAGACAGATGTAATACAATGTGCTTCCTAAATAGGGCCAATAATGGCGGCAATAATGAGGATCATAGTCCTCAGATGACCACAGGGTCTTCATTGGTTTTGGTTCCATAATTTGAACTTCAAACCCATGACTCTTTCTGTGAACTCCAGCACATGGTGCCATATAACATGTTACTAAAAATAAAGAAGTGGCTGGGCATGGTGGCGTGTGCCTGTAAGCGACAGCTTATGGAGTCGTGGTGGGGTCTGGGGATCATGCTCAGACCTGCCCAGGGCAACACAGCGAGACCTAGTCCCAAAAAATGGTGCGTGGTGGCATGCACCTGGAATCCTAGCTACCTGGGAAGCTGAGGCTGGGGATTGCTTGAGTTCGTGGTACCACGGGCAACATGAGCCTGCAGTTTGAGGGGCAAAAATAGCGAGATCTAATCTCAAAAATAAATTAATTAATAGAGAAATGAATAGAAACATAAAGAAAGAAATAGATAAAATAAAACTAAATAATGGCTCAAAGTGTTTTCTTCTGTTTCCCCTCTCCTTAGTCTCTCACACAGACCTGGAGAAGGGAGAATTGTAGAAAGTGGCTCAGAAAAGGGTGAAGAGCTTGCGAGAAAATTTCTGAGGTGAAATTCTCAGTTTTCTGTATACCATGTTTTGGTGCTAAGTTAAATAGCACCAATACTAGCATAATACTAACGCAATATTCAGTCCTACTCTCCTTTTTTTGGGTGTGTATGTGCTTTCTAATTTTTATTCTCTACCAAAATCCAGAAGAGGGTGAGCTCAGTTAACTGGTGTCTAAGTGGCTCTTTCACTTAGCCCATCAAAGGGACAGAGTGGGCCAGTAGTTTAAGAGCCGGAGGGTAAGGCCTCAGACCATTGTGGGGGAGACTGGGCATGATTCCCACCTTAACTATCTAGAACTGGGGTTTGGGCCTTGTAAGGGAATTTGGTAGAATGCATGATGTCATAATATATGCCTGATTTGACATAACTGTCCATTAAATGCTAGTTGTTGTTAATATTACCATCATGTCTTTAAGCTCTCTTCCATTTATCTTACATCTCCATGTGTTGGAGAGATTAGGGAATACTTAAGTCTTTTCCATTTCTAACATGCTGTCTCTATTAATTTTTAAATAATGTCATGCTAAACCCAAGCCGCAAACTGCAAAGAAATATCTTATATTTAGTTTCCCAATTCTGTTTCTTAATACATTCCTACATAAATTTCCATTTAGATTCCCCCAGAATTTCTCAGGTTTATCCCCATTTTCTGGATGAGGTGCCTTGGTTCCAGAAAAGGTCAATTACTTGCCAATCATCATGGAAAAAGGAAGCAAAAGAACTAAGACAAGGCCATTTAATTTCTTTTCTGTTCTCTACCTGCACAATGCATTTCATATAAAATGACTCTTGGTTCATAAATGGTGTAAAATTTAATGAAGGTAACTGACTGTCCTGAGAAAGTCATTAAAAACCTCATGTCATCTCTCTAATCAAAAGGCTGCCACCCTTCTATTATTTCTTTATTACAATCTTTTATTTTTATTTCTTCAACTTAAACTGGGGTCTGAGTTCTCATGAGCTACTTGTTAAAGATTTCTGATAGTGATTTCAGATGGTAATTTCTGCTTTGAAAAGGACTTCCTTTTTCACATTCTTTGCACCACCTTCCTTACCTCCTCCATGTATGATCCACAGGTCAGTCTTCAAGGAGGAAGAAGAGAGGCCAGAAATTAAATTGGCCTATACTGAAGGCTTAGTTTCATCTCCTTGTATTTAGAAATAGCAAAGAATATAGGAGGAGCTGCACCATAAAATAATGAGACTGCTTTTTTCCTACCACTTGCCAAAACACTTGGTTCATAATCACCAAATTCATATATTAATGAATATTGCTTACTTGCATTTAACTCTTTACTTTTTGTGTCAAAGATCCATCAACTTGGGGGATAATAAGATTTTTGTCCCCAAAGAAAATCTACCAATTCTGTTAGTAATATGTCCAATTGGATCAAAATGCTGGAGACAGTGAATATTTCATATTATGGGCTTTTAAAAAGATACTTTTATGTGAATAAAAAAGGAATTACTTGAAGCTGTTCATCTCAATTTTCTTTTTAACTTGCCCACCGACACCACTTAATTACCTCTGCAACCTGCTAGAAGCACTTACTACATGAGCTTAAAAAATTAACTCAGAGTGATTTCTTTTTAACTATAAATGGACTTAGCATCCTGTTTTTATCTGGCTTGACAATATTGAAGCAGTGAAATAAAACCACACTCTAATTGAAAGATACTTCTGCAATATTCAAACCATAGTGTCAGCCACAAGTATTGTTCCAATTCTTCTGAGCCCCTGAATTCCTTAAAGATAACCTCAGTATTCTGAGAAAGTTCTTTTCTGCTCCACTACAGAATGAAAAACCAACCAGGGCTTCCTCTTCTTTGTGGCATTATTTCCACACACACACCCCCCAAAGGATTTCCTGACACTCTTTAGTGCTGACTTCCAGGGCTTTTGCTGACAAATCTCCAGAGATGTATTCCATGGCCGATAGTAGTGTCAAAAGTGTGAAGCCTCGTACCTAGGTGCTGAGACCTCACATAAACTACCAACAGTCACTCGAAGTGCCTAAGCTGCAGTCTGCCTAGGGGCTTCCAGAATTTACAGGCACATGTTTGAAAGTTATACTTTAAATTGGGACTATGTGAGCAGTTCTAATCTCTACCTGTTTCAAGCTTGAAAACTTCTGGGTAATACTAGGTCATGAGTGATCATAGGAATGAGGGTACAAAGACATCATTCCAAAACTATGTATTTTCCTAGCTTCATAGTTTTGTGTGTTTTTGTAAGGATCTAAAATGTACATTTGTAAATATCTGATTATCTTTGTGCTCAACCTTTCAATGGGAATTAGTTGGTTAAGAAATGATAGCAGACAATAGATAATTTATTCCCCCTTTAGAAATGTTGTACTTGTTTGTTGATTTTTACTCACTGAATTGCATTTGTGGTTTAAAGAGAAGTTAATCCTGACTTTTTTAAAAACCTATAGAGTTTCAGGATTTCTTAAAGACAATGGCCTTTGATACTGCAATCCAATAAAAATTTCCCATGCGTAAGTAATTTCCTATACCCTTTTATGCTGAAGCCTGGGACAATGTCAATGGTGACTGCACAGTTAAAACTTAGTCGAGAGTTGACTAATTATTCAATTATTTTGACTAATAAAAATAAAATCAATATTTCATTTTCTGTACGAATAAGAAATTAGCCTAGCTTGTTTTAGTCTCCCAATTCACTTTGCCTGCATAAAAGTATTTGATTGTATCATTTATTGTGAGGATTCTTAATATTGTTCATAATGCCTCTCCTAAATTTTTGTAAAGATGTAGGTTTTGTTTGTCTATTTTGTTTGTGGCTAATTATAGCATAACAGATTTAAGTTATATTTTCACATAATCACCCAGAGATTTCTTACCAGCATTATACATTCTGTATTGGCTACTTGTTTTTAGCACTGATAATAGCTGGATATGTACAATCATCTATAATTTCATAGTTTCCGTTTACTTATTGTATTGTGTGGAGACACAGATGAAGTATTTCTCTTCCAATTTCTTGAATTTAGAAAACATAACATTTTGTTTTGGTTGAGATTGCATAGTAAATTATTCATGGACCTTAAGATCTGTTTATTCTTTGCTTTTATAAATGAAATGCTCTCCTCAGAAATCATGAAGTCCCTTTGATCAAGTGTTTCATATACTGGACATCAACACATTATATTATTTTATTTTATACCTTGACCAGTTCTAGTCTAAGAACCATTTGACTCAAGCAAGGTTTTAACTCAGATCTTACAATTGAGCATCCATTGGTTAAAATTGTTTCTTCTGTATAGTAGTTTTTTTCCGTATAACATGTCATATGTTATTAGGGAAAAGAGAAACTAATGTGAGATATGAGCTGATTTCTTGTTTAAAAATTTTAAAGAGTGATATCTAAGATCTGATCATTATTTTTCCAAATGCCAATCTTGTCAGTACCTCCTTTATTGTAGCCTGAAACTCAGTTCTTCTATTTGATTATCACCATTTCTAGACAAAAAGTAGCTACATCAACAAAAAACACCTATACTATATATGCTTAGATTTGCAACAATAGCAGAATCATCTCCATTTTTACAGCATATATTTGACAACGTGGTGCCAGATTAATGCTGTTATATTTAGTGTAATGTTATTCTCATAACTTTATGTTGGCTTTTCAATCAAGAAAAAATGAGACTTATAATTTCTTGTCCTTGAATCTGAAGTGGTTTAGCCAAAATGCTCACTCAGATCTGCCTGACTCCAAACCTGGGCACCCGTGTGGTCACGCTGTCTACAAGAAGAGTTGTTGACTGTATCAATATCCGTCCTTAGCCTAGAAATTGAGGCTGGAGGTGTTTTACCCCATTCTGACAATCTCACTCACGTTGGTTTCTCTAGTTTCTGTCATAGATCCAGACTTTTTTCCAAAGTTGTTCCATGTGCCATAGAACACAACATTTGGAGATCGAGCTCATTTGTAGATATCTGTCCTGTAAATTCTGATTCAGTGGCAGGTTTCTAGTGGCACATATAATCTTGAAAAATTACTAGCGCTAACTAGAATTGGTATCTTACTATATTCCCTGAAGACCACGTGGAGCTTGCCAATATTTTTCTGATGTTGTTTCAAAAGTCAAATGACCACAGAACTTTTTCTACAACATTATCTTGATGAATAGGATAATGATTAAGGCACAAAAATCACTAGTTCTCAAATGTCTCATATAACCCAATAAATATATGCTTAGATTAGTTAAATTGAAACCCAATAGAAAAACATTAAAAACCTAATTTACCGGAAAATCAGGATGATACATACCAGAAACAAACAGAATTTGGATGAACTCTTCATCCTATATGTAGATTTCTAAGGAAAGAGTTTTCTTTAACCTGGATAAAATTAGAATTTGTGATGGAATTGATTGAATTTTTCCCAGGTCCTTGCAGAGGGTGAGCATGAGCATTTATTTTGATTTTAAATTTTGACTTGCTTAGTCTCCATGATCACAGGACAAGATCCCAGACAAAGTAAGATGAGACTAGAGTTGCCTTCCTTCCCCATGTGGACTTCCCTTCTGCCTGCTTGACCACATCTTTGGGGTCTGCTTTTCCTTCTGCAGCCTTATATTTTTGCACTAAAACTTACTGTTATTCTGACAGCTCTTGACATTGAAAGAGGGACATACTAAAAAAATTTCCAGGCCTAGTTTAGCAATCCTTGCCTCCTCTTTAAAAAGACAAGTTAGGATTCGTCACATTGTAGTGAGACTTGGGTGCCTGCTGTTGTTATGCCAGTGGGCACTGGCACTGTCCCAGGGCATCAGAGGGGAAGGACTAAGTCTTTAGCTAAGTGCCACATGCAAAGTGTGTTGAACTGGAGACCAGAAAGCTCTGAGTCACTCGTCACAGTGGCTCACCATGGGTACCTGGGTCTCATGAAAATTAGTGTGCTTTTTATTATAATTTTTTGTTGCTGAGGCAGAGAAGAACACCGTAGAACACTTCTGAGGAGATCACCGACACTACTCTATCAGGAGCCCAGCTGGTCTCAGCTGTCATTTCTACTATGATCTTAAGCAATTCACTTCTTTTAATTTACAAAATTATATTAACTTCTCTTACATTCTTCCTGCTTCTTTTAACAGTTTTTAAGATTTATGGCTGCTTTTTCATTTATAGTGAAAGATCCATGTTTCAGGAGTTTAGAGGAAATGCTACCCTTTTGAGAAGGGTTTCAGAAAAACTGGTTTGGTGACTATAAATCTTAGCTTCTCCAACCATCTTCCCAAAGGCCCAGAATGTCTGCCTCATTGTATAGTTTATTTCAAAAAAATAATTGGGACACTTAAGGATTTAAAAAAATATTATTTGCAAGAATTGAAATATTTGCTGCCAGTTCAAGTCCCTACCAAGACATGTAAAATGACAGACATGGTAACCAACTACTTGTGAAATATTCTTCATGCATTTTGAGTGTGGGTACATTTGCAGCTCAGTTTGGTGTTTTTGCTGAAGGACCTTGATGTTAAAAACATTTTACAGATATACATCATTTGATGTAGACTTATACAGAATACAGAGACTAGATTGCTTCTGGATGAGATGCAAATTAGGCATCTCTGCCCTTGAACACTTCCCCTATGGGCTTGGTGACTTTTTCTTAGGCCACTCCCTAATTTGGTATCTTTTAAAGAGGCATTACAATCCTTTCTGTTTCCAACCCCCAACATTTTGATTCCTTATTCCATTGCTACACTGAAGAATAATGTGTACACTTTTGACCTCAGAGATAGAACACACACAAGAGCTGGAGGACTCTCTTTAGGGAAGGTGGTATAGTGAAAAATACATGCACATAGTCAGGCCACCAATGAGGATTGAATGCAAATCTACTGACATTTAACCATCCTTGTTTAAAATGATTAACTGCATCACATCATCTCTGTAGGGAACTCCTAACTTCTTGGTTATTTCCTTTCTTGATCGATTGGCCTGCAAACTGTGTAATACTCTCAAAATAGAAGATAATTAAATTCATGCCACTTGATGACTAGGCCCTTATTATCTCTCTACATTCTGTTGGCAGGTAAAATGTGGTTCTGGCTCCAAAGGAGGAACTTTGGGGCCATTTTCTACAACTGTAAGAACTGCACAGACTCCTTGCATTTCTATAGATGATGCCAAATTCTAAACATCAGATTTGAGGTACCGGAAATGGTGATAAGCTTGTAAACCATTACGAGACCATAAACACATGCAGATTATTCACCTTGTTTCACTGGATCCCACATGAAGGTCTTTAAAAATTTCAGATATCAATTTCTCCTCTCATGTAAAATGTATTTTTTCTGTTTGAATCTGTGTCATAATTGTTTAACTTATTTTCGGTTACCTTCCAAGTCCTCCTTTCCCCACCGCCCCAGCCCCCCATAGAAAAGGCATAGAGCATATGTTCCAGGGTTATAGTCACTAAACTGACAAATTCCACACACAATAACTTCCTGGAACTAAAATTTCGGTATCAAGCATGTGCTTAATTTAACAGCCCATAACACTGTTTTTAGAATGCTGAAATTCCTACCCTAAGGAAAGCTTACAAAACTGGGGTCCTTAAAATTAGTAGATTATACCAAGTGAAACTATACACATTCTTAAGTAGATGCATAATTTCCTGTTAATCCCAGGCAAGCAAAAAGGAGACACAATGAAAACCCCCAAGATGGGTTTTGAAACTGTACTTTTGGAGATGCTGATAATTAAAAACTGAAAAAAGATTACACATTTAAGAAAACACTGTCAATCTGCAAACCTAAGAAACCTAAGGACATCTTATTTCTGAGGGTATTTAAGCTTTTTAGAATAAACAACTGTATACATTGCTTAATTCTTATACAAATTAGCAGTGTTATTAAATTCTATTGCTTTGGATTGGGCCAAATAACTTGGAAGTATCTAATGCTTCATCTCCCATATGTAAAATATCTGCCATGACTCTTTTACTTTACTCTAAAATATATAATTTATAAATAGAAGCAATGTTGATAGACTCGTTTGACTCCCTTCTAGAAATAAATGACTCATTTTGGATCGCATGTGAGAACTTCAAGCTGCTCTAAGTAACAATCCTAGACAATGAGAATAATCATTATATTATTCATCTAGGCAGCAGGAAATTAAAAAAAAAAAAGGCAAAGTCTGCTCCCCTAGTAACTGGGACTTCTTCTTTGTAACATCACTGATGGCAAACTTTAGACCTGTATCAATTCTGAACATTGAACTAATTAGTGTGCTTCTAACCACGCCCCTCTCCATTTTAGTTTTTCATACTTCGCCATACATTGCAATCATCATTGGTTATTTACATGAGAATGAGTTCACATTAAATTAGAAAGTCATCTGAATTCTTAAGCTGATTTAACAATTTCTTTTAGATGAGTTACGATTTGCAATTTCTTACTGATTCAAAATGCATGTGTTTGCTTTACCAATGGGGTTCCTTTTTAAAAGAAATCTCCTAGAAAAGGGACGCCTCTGCTTTCTTCTAACATGCCAGAATTGAGTATCACCTCTGGCCCGTTATCTTTTCTCATAATGTGGCCCAATGCAAGTAGTAGAAACTTGACCCGAGTGATCTGTGGAAACTTTGCTGGTGAGTTTGGTGCCCACTTCTGTCCTCATTGTTCTGAAGCTGAAGAAAACAATAGGGGTGGAGGGAGGAAAATACAGTTTTTAACCTGGAAATTATGGAGGCGTACGGAGTTGGCTTCCCAATGAGGAAAGAGCTTTGTTAGCAGTGACTGCCCAGATCACACGATGCAACCTTTTGACAACTGAGTGTCTGCTGGAGAGGGCTGTGAGAGATGACCTTTTGACCTAGGAAGGAATGCTGTGAAGGTGGGGAATGTACTCTCAGTCCTGGTCTGGGGAGAGAACATGGAAAACAGTCCCAGCCACTCTGCTCACAGACTCCTGGCTTGGTTTTACTTTGAATTTAGAATCAGGTGATAAAAACTTGAAGGGTTCTCCTAACATTACTCCAGACCCTCACTGTTACCTCCGCCATCTGAAGCATGACTTCTACAAATATGTGTTGCAAGTGTCTTGAAAAGCAGTTATACTCTTGCCAGTCTTTCCTGAGTGGGAACCCATGTCTTTGGACTGTTTTCACTCAGATGGAAACCTTTGTGCCTTGGTTTGGGATCCTCTGATGGGTGTGCAGGGGGGAGCAGGGAGGGAGAGACTGCGAATCCAGTGCTCTGAAAGCATTCCCAAATGGCCACGATCTTCGATCTTCACAGAAACAGAAATCCATTGTGCAGGGCTGTAATCTGAGAAACTTTCTGTTACCCTGCTTGTTCTACTCACCAACATTGATCCCCCGTACATGTGACCCTTTGAAAAGGAGCACCATGTTGGTGATTCCTCTTATTACTAAATACCATTGTGCTTCTAATGGCTATTTATATATAGTTACACTCCACGCCCCTTTGGTTAGTAGGCACCCCCTACTAACCACTGGTGCCACTTCTCTAGCACAGGGTCCAGGCCTTGGTCTCTTGATTACTCTCTTTGCCCTGTCTTCTGTCATCCCTTGATGTCCTCTATGAAAACGAAACAGGGAGCTTAGCAATGCTGAAGAATGATCGGGGAAGCACAGTTTCTATGGGGGAGGGGGGAGGGAGGACAAAAAAGCCTGGCAAAGCCTTGAAGAAAATAGGTTATTTTTTTTTCTGTTCCACAATATGTCTGCATGCTTTAGCACTGATTTCTCAGCTAGTTGGGTCCCAGGAGGCCCCATTGAGCCCTGTACTGCTCAGGGAGTTGCAGCTGTATAAAATGGGGGGAAAATGTAGTTTGTACGAATTGTTCTTTACCTTGGTTTGGGTTCAGAATGGCAGCTGCACTCCGACTTTGTGTGTGACAGCACAAAGGCCAGCAAAACTGAAAAGCAAGTCAGCAAGTAGAGAGACAAAAGCAACGATCAGCTAATACAGCTCCACATGGCCTGACTAATTTATGAGAAAAAAACTGTTCTGTTCATTGGATCAGCACTCTGAGGAGGCAGGTGGAACTGTAGGAAGTTTTCATTGACTCTCCCGAGCAACTAAGGACGCCACGAGAGATTCTCCTCAGTTTGAACTTTATCAGGGTCTACGCTTAATCAATAGAGTATTGGAAAAAGAATTAATTACTAAAGCAGAATAAAACAGCTGC
Organism: Uropsilus gracilis; assembly: GCA_004024945.1. Classification (NCBI taxonomy): domain Eukaryota; kingdom Metazoa; phylum Chordata; class Mammalia; order Eulipotyphla; family Talpidae; genus Uropsilus; species Uropsilus gracilis. The sequence goes on from PVHY01000667.1 coordinate 40,442, forward strand.
ATTTTAAACTAAGGATCCATCAATTCAGTAATCTTCCAGTTACAGGCTAGGTGCCGTGAGGATTTGACTCCATGTAATGAGGAACTCGGGGAGTTTCCTCATGAACAGGCTGGGATTTCACATTAGCCTATTTCAGCTATTTGTCATTAGTACAACTCATTTCTCCTCTCCTGCATTACAATCTGTATTTTATGTCCTGTGGAACCCACGAAGTTCCCACATTCATGGGAGGGAGCGAGGGAGCGCGTTAAGGCGGAAATCATTGTCACCCTGAGAAAGAGTCTTAACCTTGCCCGGCCTCTTTATTCTCCAAGTGGCCGCGGGAGCGGTGCGGCCGGACCCCGCTCCTTTGTGCTCCAGGTGGGGGTCAGGGCCCCGCCTGTTGAAGACGCGCTGGTTTGAGCCCCGCCTGGAAATGTTTCATCTATAATTTCCATAATGGTGGATTTCAAGGAGGGCTGAGGAGGGTTATGGGAGATGAATTAGGTTTTTAGTGAGCTCATTAGGAAGCCAAACAGAGTTGAGACGGCGAGGCGGTGAGCGGGGCTGTAATCAGTTCTGCTCGCTTTGTTCCCTGCCTTCGGGACATTTCTTGAAAACTTCGTGGCGGGGGCTGCCGCGCCGGTGCTGAGCCGAGGCTGCCATCCTGGTGGCTGACTTGTTGATTTGTAAACCTCTTAATTCATTTTTTTTGTTCAATTTAATCTTTTCTTTCTGAAGGAAAATTAGTTGAATGTTAGCCCTCTTTGCACTATTCACCTCTTAAATTATGCTCATTTTGAAGAGCTTGTTATGCCTGAATAAACATGAAATGACTTGGCATTTTCCCATCAGAGGCACACCCATTTTAACACCATGTATTTACCATTCCTGGAAATGTCTCATTAACTTCTGAAAATCTGCGAGCATGATATTTTGGGCTACTGTAACACACCTCTTGGCAGTCACAGAAGGCAGTTTGGTTAATGCCTCATAATATCCATTTTTATTCTCAACATGAAGAAAGACTCTATAGAAAATTGATGCAGTTTGCTCTGCTAATTTTCATGCTCATTCCAATTAATTTAACATGACCCAGATTTTCTTCCTCGGGCTCATCCTGACTAATTAGTAAAGCAACACCTAGAACCAGTTATGTTTAATAACATCGAGGAACACTAGTTGTGAGTGATTTTGATGCTAATAAAGATATTCACTGATGGGACAGATATTTTTATGTCAATATGGTATGTAATTTAGAAGTTCCAACATGCTGGTCAGAGTTAGGAAAGGCTAGTAAATCACTACAGGAGATAATAGTGACTTGAAGACTTCCGCAGGACCTACCTAACCACTGGGACCAATTACTTTAATTTAATTTAATGAATTCATTCATTCATTCATTCATTCATTCATTCATTTTAGAACTAGCAGAATTGTTACGTGATTCCGTGGTAATGAAAGGGGTGGAGTTATCCTTACAAACTGACCCATATTCACTGGGCCTGGGCTTTCAGAACTTACTGAACCTTAGCAAGAAAAGAAAAGCAATCACGGGCATCAGAAAGCAGCATTTGTTCCAGGGAGAGGAGTGGTTTCTCCACCTCTGTGGTTTGGGTTCTTTTATCACATTTTTGTCACTAAGATGAATCAATTTTAGCACTTACAGCAGGTTGAAAGCAGCATTGGCAGTGGCAGTGGCAGGGGGAGGTTTTCAAAGTAATGTCTGGAATGGCAGTGGTCGGAGCTCTGCACCTTATGCAAAAAAGACATGAATGCAGAGCTCTAGAAATAAAAAGAAACACAGGAACAATGATTATACTAAACGCATGTTCCTTCAGTGCTTGCCATGGATGTGTTGGGTGTAGAGAGAAACATAGGGCCAGATGCCTGTCCTCACGCTGTTTACGATCATGGTAAAATGTAAATTTCCTATGATCTTAAACTGACAGATGACACACGTTTTAACTGATTAAATAGGGCCTAGAAGTGTTAGGGAGTGAAAAATTCAGGAGAGATGGGCTCCCAAGTCTCACAGATAGTTACTGTGGAAAGCAGTCAATGCTAGTGTTTTCAGTGCATGGTGGGAAACCTTGTCTCTGCCACTTATTACTCTGTCACCTGGAGTGAATTGCTCAACCTCTCCAGGCCTCAGTTTCTTCATTAGTAAAAGGAAAATCAACCCTGATAGGATGGTGAGAATAAATGAGGTAATTCATGTAGAATGCTTAGCAGACTGTCTAGAAGAGAGTAAGTGCTCAATAAATACTGTTTTTTTTTATTAATGTTGCTGTTGTTATTATAGGAAACATTTAGAGTGAAAATTTCTCCAGAGGCATATAATAGAATATACTCTAATCATTTCTCAATGCTAATTGCTATTGTTGAAGTTTGGGAATTAGAATTGACAAGAATAGTTCCTTTTTCTGAGTAGGATGAACAGGCTTTTTGCTAGATCCCTATTTAAAAACACATAAAGTATCCCATCTAATTGTTTGCTGTGAGTTTTTTTTTACTTGTAATATCATTGGCTTCTCATAGACTGGGGCTTCCATTATTAGTAACTGTCTTCATCTTTTTAAGCTACTTGATATGAAAAGAGCAAAAATAATCAGAAGGGTTTTGTATGAATGAGGTTAGTCATATTGTTAAAAACAAATAAATTGGAAAATAGAAAATGCAAGAGAAGCAATCATATTGTGATTGATAGTAAAACTGGAAATGTTGCTTTATGACATTGCCATGTTGGTAGGGTAAGTGATCAAATTAGTCATTTCCTATGGTTCAACCTAAAAATATCCATAAACTATAAACTATAAGTAATGGAAAATTCTTCAGACAAGAAAAAGAGTAAAATGTTAATCATTCTTGCTTTAGCTGTTAAATGGGACAATGCCTGTCCCTTACATTCTGTTGTTGTAATCAAGATTTGGAGAAAATTATTTAAAAGCTGCAATCTAAAGTGTTTTTGACCAAGATCAGACATTTCTAGAATATCACAGGGGATAGTCTGGTGATTATTACATATTACAGTGTTTTGTGGTTGATGTATAGAAGATAGCTTTGTGTTGAAAAACTAGAAAATTTAAGCATGGTTATAAAAAAAAAAGCTAGGTATATTAGCAAAAATCTTAGAGATATAAAACATGTTCAAAATGGAGTCATCCTTCAAAGTATATAGTTCTTTTCACTTCCTGGTCATTTAAATAATATGCCACTTTTGGGACTTTCTAATTTGCTTTAGGATCTTTGAATCTTAACATGAAGATTCAGGATATAAATAGTTGAGGACATCATTACCGATTTTAGTAGATCTGTCTAATATAAATCGGGCAGTTATCATTTGACTGTGCTGGGGGGATAGTTTTACAATTATGAAATGAAGTTGGCTACCTCTCCAATGATTACTGACTGATGGCAAAAATTGTGTTGTACTGGGTCAGCAGTGAATTCCTCACTCAAATGGTGTTGAGTCAGCTGGTTTTTAATTTGTTATCTTCTCAAGAGTGCATTCGCTGACTTTATCACTGAGAAGAATGACTCCCCAGCCCAGTGTGATCAAGATCCGGAAATTCGCTGCATCAGCATATTAAGGTTGGCCTGCTCTTTGATTGGTGGCTCTGAGATCTGATCTTACAGCAAAGATGTCAGTTCTCTCATAGGCTGGTTTACCAAAGGTATGGGATAAACCTACTGAAAGAGCAAGCCCTCTGCTTTCCCTCCTGGGAAATGGCTAAACAACTTTACCTCTCAAAGACTTTTGCAACTCCTGTCTTAAATAGCTAACGGGGCCTGGAAAAAGTTCCCACTGGTGCCCCTGGAACTAAGTTGTCTTTTTTCATGATGGAGTGTGGGGGTGTGCTGTGGCAAATTATCGCATGGCTTTTGAAGCCTCATCATTCTAGAATTAGCTGCATAGCAATCAGGTGTGGTAATATCTCCCACATACTAACAAAAGTGTGACCTTTCATTTTTTGTGGCATTTTGAAGTATGAGTTCTGGAAAACTGAGGAAATAATGTGTTTTCTTAAGCAATCCTCCCATATGAATGGATCACTAAAAAGAAATGAAAGGACAAAAAAGGGAGATTGAAATAAAAGGAGATCTTATTGGTTATCTAGTATGAGCCAAATGTTATACATCTCCAAAGTTAGATGAATCACTAGGCCATGACTAGTGATTGGTTAAGTACCACTTTCCTCAATTCATGTCCATGAAGGCATTGTTTCCCCCTTATTTTCTAGTTTTTTTTTTTTTTTTTTTTTTTTTTTTTTTTTTTTTTTTTTTTTTTTTTTGAGACAAGGTCTCGCTATTTTTGACTGTGGAACCGCAGGCTCGCGTTGCCCGGGGTACCACGGACTCAAGCAATCCCCAGCCTCAGCTTCCCAGGTAGCTGGGTTACAGGTGCACACCACCACGCCCAGCTATTTTTTTGGAACTAGGTCTCGCTATGGGCCCCAGGTGGAACTCGAACCGCGATCCCTAGCCCCGGCCGCTTCATAAGCTGAAGCTTATAGGCACAAGCCACCGTGCCCAGCTTGCTTTCTACTTTTTAAAAATATGAATTCAACTCTAATATAGGAATAGAACCTCTGTTGTACAATTGAACACATAGATTTGTGTTGAAAATCCAGCTCTGTTATCAACTAGCCATGTCACTTTAGGCAAATTTTTTAACCTGTCTGGCTTCACTTTCCAAAGATATTAAATAGTACTTAAAATATCAAACTGCCTAACACATTGTAAGTACTCCACAAACATTAGTTGCCTTTCATATTCATGATGGATTTAGGGTTGGTGAGGGTTAATATTAATTCTGTATTTGCCATTCATTTTTTTCATCTTAAGGATTCTCAATCTTTCATAAATTGTATCATTTTCCTCTGAAAGTGACTGAAATCTCTTCTTATAATCAGGAGATAAGGGTTAATACTGAATCCCCCAAAGAGTTTTCTATAATAATGTGTTAAGAATTACTTCCATTACTTTTTCTTTTTCTTTTTTTCAACTTGAATAGCTCTTTGTTACCAATATTTCTCATAATGGGATTTGGCCAATGGAGAAAAATATTTTTGAGTAAAATCTGTAAAATATATCCATTTTAGATCTAATAAAATTAAAGAAAATCATATAAATTGAAAAGTTTATCAATATCAAGTTGGACCTCTCCCCTCAACATCTTTCAAAAACTGTCCTAGGTCATCTCATCCTTTCAGAATATTACTGCAACAACTGGGAGAGGCCCCAGCCCCACCTCCCTAAACTATATGCTGTACTTCCCACTAAAATCTGTAATCTAAATATCAGGCTTATGGAAATTTAACTATAACCTGGCTCAATTTTTTTTTTTAAGAGACCAAGTCTTGCTATGTTGCCTGGGGTAGTCCTGAACCCACAGACTCAAGTGATCCCTAGCCTCAGTCTCCCAAGGCTGGGATTACAGACACTCGCCACCATACTTGGCTATTTTTTGAGACTAGGTTGTGCTATGTTGCCCAGGGTAGTCTTGAACCCATGGACTAAAGTGATTCCTAACCTCAGCCTCCCAAGGCTGGGATTAAAGGCGTGTGCCACCGTACCCAGTTCAAATTATTTTTATCAACATGTTTGAGGTGTAGTTTTTACACAAAAAGTTTATGTAATTAAAGGATACAGTTTAATGAATTTTAATATGTAATATGCTCATGAAACCAGAACCTGTAATCAAGATACTGTACATCTCTATCACCACACAGAAGTTTATAGTCTATCCGTCCCTCTATACCTGTCTTCTGGTAACCACTGATCTGTTTCTAGTCTACTAGTTTATTTTTTCAAGGATAAATTTAGATTCATACAATATGTATTTTGTGAAAATTCGTTTAATTTGCTTTCTCCCACTTGACATAATGACTTTGAGATGTAACATGCTGCATGTATCAAGTTTTCTTGATTTTTTTTTTCTAAGTAGAATTTCAGTGGATGGACATACCACATTTTATATATCCTTTCATGTAATTCATGTTACATGAAATAGGAAGGCAATAACTAACATAAATTAAGCACCTCTGCTGAGTCTTGTACTATCTGAGCAAGATGCCATGTATAATGTTCTTGTTAAAAATGTAAACACTTGATACAGAATATAATTTTAATAAGGAATAGCTATTACTCTTATTTACAGTAGTAAGTTATAGATTATATATAATTCTTCCCATTTCATAGATAAGGAAAATAAGGTTTAGAGGATAAGAATTTTTTTTTTTTTTTTTTTTTTTGAGACTAGGTCTCGCTATTTTTGCACATGGAATCTCAGGCTCACATTGCCTGGGGTACCACGGACTCAAACAGTCCCCAGCCTCAGCTTCCCAGATAGCTGGGATTACAGGCAGGCTCCATCACACCCAGCTATTTTTTTTGGAAGTAGGTCTTGCTACATTGCCCCGAGTGGGACTCGAACCGTGATCCCTGGTCCCCACTGTGACTTTCTAGGCTGCCACGTACAGACACACACCACCGTGCCTGGCTGGATCAAAATTTCTTGACCAAGGTCACATTTAACTAGTAAAAATGGATCTGTAAATTCAATACAATGTCTAGTTTATTCTCCAGCTCATGCTTTGCCATTTCCCCCTAAGGATATAGGCCTCTGCACATGAGGAGTGGGAGCAGAGGGACTGAGTGTAGGAGAGGAGTATGTCTGAAGTAGTCTCCCACATGTCTTTACAGAAAAGAATTATAGCTGCCACCTGAAATAAAGTCAGAAATATAGAAAATGAAAGATGAACCAAATATGTAGGGTGGTGCTCCTCTTCTTTTTTTTTTTTTTTTTTTTGAGACTAGGTCTCGCTATTTTTGCCAATGGAACTGCAGGCTCAAGTTGCCCACGGTACCACAGACTCAAGCAATCCCCAGCCTCAGCTTTACAGGTAGCTGGGATTATAGACACGCACCACCACATCCAGCTATTTTGGGGGGACTAGATTTCACTACGTGACCCTAGCGGGACTCAAACCACAATCCCTGGCCCCTGCCACGGCTTCCTAGGCTGCCACCTACAGGCATGCGCCACCATGACCGGCTTGTAGGGTGTTCTTCTAAATGTTGGGCACCTCTCTTGTTTCAATAAAGTTATTTATTTTGAGAAATATAGCTTACAAATTAATGCTTTTGAAATTTATGAAACATCAACTATCTGGTCAGTTCTTAGAGGCCAGCAATATTGATAGCTTCTGTTCCCATGTTTTACATATAAACCCACAAAGAAGGATGCATGCTTCAAGGAACTTGAGAGCCATCAGTAAAAGATTATGTAATGCAAGTACCCATAACACTATACAAAGTTCTAAGAATTATATGAAAAAAAAAAAAAGATTCCTAGTAGAAGAACCTTATATTGAAGAAATGTACTCTCTGTGTGTGTGTGTGTGTGTGTGTGTGTGTGTGTGTATGTGTGTTTCTGGAGTTATTCTGGAAATGAGAAGTTTTGAAAGACAAATAATTTGGGCTAGGATTCTGCTATAGTGTAATTTTCAGTAGTAACATCAATTTGCATCATACTGTGTATCGTTAAAATGCAAACAGTAAAAAAATTCATCCCAAATGTTTTTGTAGAGAGTTGTTCATATGCAAGGTGCTGAGATTACTGTAAATGAAATTACATCATCCTGAAGCAATTCAGGAATGATTATGGGTACCATCAAACTCAGCTACTAGATTTTTATATTTCTTTTTGCATGCTTTTTATATAAGGAGGCCTAAATGTGTGTTCATTTAAGAAAAATATTATAGTCTATTGAGCTATAATTTCTAAACTAAATAAAGCAACCATTTGAAGTATAATTCAGGATGATATATGAAAATAAGAAAATAAAAAAAACTATTAAAAAAACAAAAACAAATATAATTCAGTGATTTAAATGTATTCACAGTTGTGCAAACATCATCATGGTCAATCTTAGAATATTTTCATCACTTCAGAACAATCCATACCCATTAACAGTCATCCTCCACTGAAAGTGTACTATTAGAGGGTCCCTATGTCCATATTCTGTATGAAACATTAATTATGCTGTTTATATTATTCTTATTAAATATTCAAAGTATTTGTTTCCCTTTAGTCTATTATGTATATGCTGTGAAGATCCATATTTATTTGTATTATGTTAGAAGCCAGACCAGCTTGCACTCATACTGTAGTATAGTAGTCTATTTAAAGCAATCATAGTAAGTGGAATACTTAAATACATAATAGCTACTTTTAAAATGGTAGTCATTTAATTTATAAACTCTTAAACACTCAGAGTTTTATTAAGAAATCTTTGTGTGCAAAGTCCTTTAGATGTACAAAATGTAATTTTATACTAATTAACAAATATACTCCAAATATTTCAATCTGTATGTTTTAGCAAGTCTGTTTTAACATTATTACTATAGAGATGGCTATCTTTTTTCTCAAGATAAAGGATTTGTTTGTGCATCTTTAACACTGGAGTTGGAAGGTTATACTTTTATTAAAATATTCAATTGTTTTCATTTTACAATAATTGAGAAAGCAAAAGAAAGAATCTTTTTTGTTTTGGTTGGTCTGCCATGGATGGTACCCATGGATATAAATTTGTGGAAAAATGATATAGTAAGAATTCAGGGGTGTTCAGTGGACTCTGGTGGAAGTTTTTTGGTGCTTTGGTAATTGGTGTGGTATGTAGAGATGTGAACCTATGTTACCTTGAAACATAGCTACAATATTGTAAATCATGTTGCCTCAATAAGTGTAATTGAAAAAGAATTACTCAAACTGATTAGCTACTTGTGCTATAAAAATATTTTATTCCTATTTTTAATTTAGATAACAAATAGGGAATGAAACCAAGATCCTAAAAATGAAGTGAAATAATTTCTGCTACATATAGAATTTTGCTTTTTTTCTTTTTTTCCTCCATTTCTCCTAACATCTTATTGTTGGTAAGTCTTTATATGCTAAAAGAGACAAGGACATATAAAATCCTGCAATTAATTTAGATAACAAATAGGGAATGAAACCAAGTTCCTAAAAATGAAGTGAAATAATTTCTGCTACGTATAGAATTTTTCTTTTTTTCTTTTTTTTCTCCATTTCTCCTAACATCTTATTGTTGGTAAGTCTTTATATGCTAAAAGAGACAAGGACATATAAAATCCTGCAATTAATGATATAATGAGACTATTGCTGTTGGTGTATACTGAATGTATAGGTTTGATGTAGTTAATACATTTTTGGAGTAGAGTAATTATATTCTCATTTTAGTATAAAATGTTGAAAATACACTTTCTATAAATGCCTTTCAAAGAAAATTCCCTCTGCAAGTATAAAGGCCATATCTTTCCTTGAAAGACCTGTTGATTCAGAGATGTTAGCCAGCTATCTTTACTAAAACACTTTACAATGCTAAAAATAGTCCACTTCAGTTAAATATGGATATTTTAAAAAAGAAAATCCCAGTTAGACTGTAACAGAAGGACATTTTGTGTGACAATATTTTGCATGATTAAAAATTTAAACAGAATAACAGCTATTTATATTTACAGTTACATGAGAGTAATTACTAAAGCAGACAAAATACTTAGAGCATAATTTAATAATGTTTTCCTCTAGCAAAGGTGCCAAAATTGTTATTTGCATAATTTTCACAATTTGTACTGAAACATAGCTAAGTGAAATTGGGAAGACATCTCTTTATAACCACCTTTTTTCTTTTGTAGGAGATGTGGGAAGGAAACTCATATATCATGACAACTCATTTTTGTATAGTTTCCCATAAAAATTATGACCTTTGTGTCAAACCATTAGGTGAAAGAGATGTGTTCCATTCATACTTTCTCTTTTACGGTCTTTCTTTCAATGACCAGCCTCAGTCCAACTTCAAGGCTGCTAATTATAACATTTACTGGTTCAAAGATTAACCTTCTGAGAGGGGAATTCTGGGCTGCTCGTAACTTGATCGGTTTGGTCTTCTCTCTGTCTCTCTCTTTCTGGTTCTTTGTATCACAAGGGAGATGATGGTATCTGGCACATTCCTAGGATGACTTGAAGATAGCAGCCTTCTGTGTTTAGGGCTGAAAGATTGTGAACTCTGTTAGCTGAAATGCCACTCGAGGGAGGTGAACAGAACATTAAAAAAGCTTTAGCTGTAGGTAGTGCAGTGCTAGTAGAGTCAAATTTGAGAGCTGGGACTTGAGTGGACATTTGTCCCTGCTTTCTACCTTAATAAAATCTGAGTGTTAACTGTGGAAAAGGGCATTTGAGAGATCACTAAAAATGAATCATTAGAGTACCCAGAAGAGCTTTATTATGATGTACTGTGAATAACTTCAGAACCTACTCTGTACTTTCATATGTGCGTATCAGGTAACTTTGCAACAAGTACATTCTTTTATCCTCCACCGCAGAGATTATACAATCTGCTGAGTTATACTGACAAAAGAATATACTTTCCTAAGGGGTTCAGTCACCATCCATTGGAAAATTATGTGGTTGTTACAAAAAGAGATCTAATTCCTTGAAATATTTTCAAGTGTTCAAGTGAAATTGTAGATCTATATTTCAAATCATATGTGTATTTATATATTTTAAATAAGAGAAGGTATTTCTTAGGTATATTTCAAGTGAGAGTAACCAGCTGTAGTGAAGCACAGGCTAGGAGTGTTGGAAACTTCCATTCACTTCTGCTTTAAAGGATTAGAGGGTTCTAGTCTATAAACAAAGGCATTTTATGGCTCCTGATGGGTAAATTGAGGGGACTGATTTGGTCAAAGACCAGTATGAGGATGTTTCTGTTCAACAGTTAACAGGATTCAACATGATATGGAAAATACAGGCATGCAAAACTATACTACGACACTCACGTTGCCAGCTAAAGCCTAAAACACAGCCACATTTACATATGTGTCCATCTGTCTGTTTTTACACTTTATTTTTCCAACCAGTGGGTGAAGTGGTTTTCATCCAAGCTGCAGTCTGAATTTTTTTTCACCCACCACTTTCCATTATATCATGTAGATGCATATTTTAAAGTGCATGTTATTTGTCTCTGGACACACATTTGCACAGCTTTGGCTGGGTTTTCGTTCCTCTTCTGGAAGGGTAGCTCAGCCTCATGGGTCTCCTGCTTGCAGCTGCCTGCACCAACCAGGTTGTGCGGGGAGCACTCAGTGAGGGAGCAGTCTGTTGCCTTCTCCAGGTTGCAGAACCGCCCCCCCCCACTCCCCTCCTCTGGCTCGAGTGAAGTTGCCCTGGCCACAGTCCGAGGGCGAGCCGGTGAGAATGGAAGTGCTTTTGGTCTCTTCAGTGGAGAGCCTGCGTAAATCCTGTGTAAATAGAGGGAGGATAACAAAGAATGAGCCCCTGCAGCTCTGAGCATTTGGAGCCTTTTGGGGCTGAATTTGCTAAATGCTGCTTATACCGCCTGAAAAGTTGAAGAGAAAGGAGCATAAAATCCCCTCTTTTTTTCCCTTTCTGCTCATACCCCGGGGGGGAGGGTGTTCAGGACCGGGAAGCCTGAGGTAAGCCGATGAAGACTTGTTTTTTCAGTGCTCTTTTGAGTGTGAAAAAGGTGGCCTGGGTCACTGTCCTCTCTTTAATGTCGGAAAACCTACACAGTTAGTAAATGTTGCATGTAAACGAAAGCATTTCATCTCTTCTGCTTCCCTCCATGCTAGTGGGCCATGAACTAGTCACTTGAAAAATCACAGAAAAATTCCACTTTAACATGTCCAGACAGTTAAGCACAGCAGGAGAGTAAAAGAGATCAGTAATTAGCAGGTCTCACTGCTGGCCCCTCACCCCACCTCTGGCCCCTCACCCTCCCCACATTTCTGAGTCTGCCACTTCCCCCCCCCCCCCAACCTGATCTGATGTAGAAAAAAAGGTAAATTGCTTGTGGAAAAAGATTTACTTTCGGTGGTTCTTGGAAAGCAACTTTTTCAAGGATATAGCCTAAAACAGAACTGGGCAAAGGCAGCTTCTTCATATGGATATATGTGTTTTTAAATCTCCTTAAAAACATTGATGCAGGTTTCTCAGTGGGGTGTCCTAAAATTAAACTCCTGGAAGGTAGTCCCTGAAAGAAAACATCTTTTGGTTCTTTATACCATTTATAATCCTGTTCTCCAAGTGCTATATTAAGAAAGGGGGAAAAGCATAAAGAAATGATGACAGTGAATGAGTTCACAAGGAAACTGTGTTACTGTGTGTTGCAGTTCCATGGCTATAGGAGCCTTCATCTGGAAGGAACTGTGATGTCTATAAGCAATCTGCCCAGGGCACCGGCAACCTGTTCTCGCTAGCATGCTTTCTTTCCCAGCAGAATAGGGCAGGTTTGAGATGAGCCCTATTTTTATAAACAATATACAAAATGTGTCTCAGATGTGTAAAGATTGTGCCTGAGGAGGGCCACGAATATATGTGAACAGTGAAAAACAGGACATGATCCACCCCATAGAACAGGGAGTGGCAAGTGAAGAGGCCACTACTGGAGGGCTACTGAAACAGGCTATGAGAGTCAGGGACTCTCCTTCAGAGACACTTTCTTCAGAGCATATTATTTTGTCATAGGGTAATGATATCTTGAAAGCGCTCACTACCAATTTGTTCATTCCTCTATCACTTGAGTGTTTACCATGTCAAGGTTTGGGAATAGGAAATGAATAAGGCCTCTTCTTAGAAAAGTTCATAGTCAAGCAGGACAGATAAATTAGTGAACAGATAAATTGTAAAGCAGAAAAATAAATATAACAGAGACAAGGACAAACTAGAATGGGGATGTGGGGGGGGCAGGGGTTGGCTAAGAAAACTAGATAATAAGGATCTTCTAGGTCAAGGGAAAAGGACTAAAGGTATGGAAACTTGAAAAATATCTTGACTTGGAAAAATCTTTAAAATTCAACAGATGCAATCCAACTGCAAAATTGCTTACATTGAACTTTAGATCCACAGGCAGCAGTAATAACCCTATAGTTACCAGATATACCTGCTTGTATAAAAGTATGCATCTGCTTGTTTAGTGGTTCTTATTTTCTTTTAAATGTGCATTTAGTCAGCATCTCCTTCAAAATTAATATAAAGATACAAGACTTTACTTTGGGCTTTCTTTCTTGAGCAGTGAGGGTAAAGTCCAGAATCTTGCTTCACTTTTCACATCTTTCAAACTTCTCAGCTTGTCTGAGAAGGTGGCTGTGGAGGATAAGCCACTCTAGTCATAACTGTGAACTTGGAGAAACTGCTTTATTCTTCTGAGTCTCAGTTTTCTTATCTGTAAAATGGTTTTGATAATAAAAGATGAGTTATCCATTCAGAAGTGTTATTGATAATAGTAGCTTTTTCATTCATATGTAAGGATTGGAATATTGCAATTGCATAGGAAAGATATTAATGATAATGGTGATAATGAAAGTGACAAAAATATTGATAAACAAGATGAGCCTGTACTCTAGAGTGAGCAAGAATGATGTGGGAGAGGGCGTACCTATTTAACATTAGAGAAAAACATTAAAAACTCTGAATTTGTAGGTGTATGATTACAGGCAAAAATACGCAGTTCATCTACAAATGTATTGGACAACTCTGTACAAATTGGTGACTTATTTTAAAAAGCTACAGTTTTACATATGTACACATGTGTTTATAATCACTTATTTAAATATCTGTGTATTCATGACTGTACCTAATTCCTGCAAATAGATTGCTTAAAAGATGAACACAACATGCAGGTGAAATCAGTGAATTTACTTTGCACAAAATGGAAATGATAATAAAATACAAGGAATGCTAGTATTCTAAAAGAGAATGGAGAAAAAAAGCCATGTTTACTTAATATGTATTCCTTGTGAATGTATTTAACTATTTAAACTTGGCCCAAAACTTGAAGAAGTGAGAATTAGGTAATGTATCACCAACTTAATCAAAGAAGTACAAGTGTTATTAATCAAAGCAAATGTTCATTGGTTCTCACTATTTCTCTGAAGATCCATGACTGAGAGGCCACTGTTAGATGTTTATTATTTGACAAAATGCCAAATGTCACAGAAACCTTATCCTATCTTTTAAAAAGTGACTTTGAGGAAGGGAAAGAAGTCACTTCAAGCACTGTTCTCTGAGGTGTTTACTAGTACTGTGCAGTGATGGCCTCAGAGTCCCTGATCTTGGATGTGAACTGTGAGTCCTCAAATATTTGTAGTGTCTGTGAACTCTGAAGGTCAGTTTGGTGCTGTCCATATAAGGGTCTCCACTTGGACTAAATAATCTCATTATTAAAAAATCCTGACTCTCAGAGACACTTGCTGTCCTGAATATATCCAAAGTCCCTAAAGTCACCAGCTGACTTGTGGAAGAAATGTTTGCACATTTCTGTTTGTACCTGAACCAGCTCCAGTTTCTGGCTGCTGCGCCTTGTATGTAATCTATCCTTCCCACTGAGATGTATAACTATAAGAAAAAGCCTTTCTGGGATCTGTCATAGAAAGCATGGTGCAGATGAGGTAATACTTTGAAAAGTAAAAAAGAACTTGCAGTAGTGATATGTGTGTACTCCCTGGGTGGTGATACTGGACTTGAACTTACCCGTCCTGTGGCTCCAGTTTCACCTTGATCACATGTAGGTTTGGAGTCTTGGGTGAAGATTTCATCTCCTGGCCTTAGTTTCTTCACTGGTAAATGTCTGGATTGGAGAGATGGATAGATGGGGTATGGAGGTAGGTAGAAGAAATGAACTCTCTTGGCTGTGGCATTGCATTTGTGAGAGGACAAGGCCACCTGCCCATAGTATCACGCTCACCATAGTACTGCATCACTGTTTTTATCATTCCCTTTTCCAAGTTGACATCAGAAAAATAGATTTTTCTAGCTCAGTGGAATAAGACAACAGTCCAATTGACACAATGAAAGCAAGCGATCTCCTTTTACCTGGGTAGTTTTTATGATCAAGAATTTGATGAACTGGAAATTTCTCTTTTAAAATCATGAGAATGCTCTCATGGTGTGCCCAGATCCTTCTTTGCTTCACAGGCTACATGGCTAGGGCTATGGATGTTGCCTACACCCACACTCTCCCAGGATTTAGCCTCCTGCAACTAGACTCAGTATTGCTCTTTAGGTAGGTGGAGAGTGGGGCTGCTTTCCAGAGCAGTACCCTGCTGTGAGCATAGTCTGCTCCGCTATGGAAAGTATGTGTGACTTCCTCTAGAGCATGGGTGTAAATCCAGCAAGAGATGCTCTCAAAATACTTCAGAGTCTTAAACCAGGAGGACTCAGAGATTAGATGCAGGCACCAGACAACTACCCCAAGGGATGAAAGGCCAAAGGATCATCTCAGTGCTGGATGGTACTGTCTCTCAAACTTGAGCAGGTATCCAAATCACAGAATGCTAAGGGAAACTCAAGCTGCACCCCTGGAAATTCAAGTCATAGGTGTAAACTGGGCTGGAAATTTACTTGTGTCATACTTTTACTCATCACTTCTAATTCCACTGCATTTTGAGAACAGACATTCTACAGTATCTTTCTTCCCATTTAACCCTCACCTCCAGTTTAGCATGGGGCCACATTATGGTGACCTGTACATGTGATGGAGAACACCTGGTTTCATACCCCTGAGGGTGCATCTTATTTCAGACTAGAAGGTCACCTAGTTCAGTGAATTCCAAAAGCCAGTTTAAGAAACAGTGTTAGACTGATTGTATCAGCAAACCCAAGGAACTTATTAAAAATACAAATTCCTTGCCCCTGCCTTAGGATGTTTTGATTCAGTAAGTCTGGATGAGGATTTTTGCTTTCCCCTGTTGACTTAATCCATTTCAGAGTTATCTCTCCACAAGCCTGTGGACATCTTTCCATGGTCATAGACAGTATCTACCAGTAGTGGGTAGCTATTTTGAGTACCTTTGCCCAAAATTTGGACTGTGCCCAAGGGGATTAGCAACCTTTAAAAAAGTAAATAAGCCGGGCACCATGGCTTGTGCCTGTAAGCTTCAGCCTATGAAGCGGCAGGGGTCAGGGATCGCAGTTTGAGTCCCGCCTGGGGCCCGTAGCAAGACCTAGTTCCAAAAATATAGCTGGGCGTGGTGGCACGTGCCTGTAATCCCAGCTACCTGGGAAGCTGAGGCTGGGGATTGCTTAAGTCAGTGATGCCCCGGGCAACGAGAGCCTGTGGTTCCACGGGCAAAAAATAGCGAGACCTAGTCTCAAAAAAAAAAAATTAATAATAAAAAAAATAATAATAAAGTAAATAAAACCATTCTCAGTATTTTCTTACTTAGCTTTTCATCCTCAGAGGTGGAATGATGATGCAATGGCCTGTGGTTCAACCTCCCTCCAAAAGCCCCTACTGGGTGCTGAGTTTGTTCCTGGAACGTTTTGAAATGACTGTGCTTACAAACAACCCACCCTGGCACCACATAGAACAGGCCCACTTCCACTCCTGGAAGGAATTACAGGGGTGTAGTTAATGAGCGTGGGGTTGTCCTAAAGAAGGAAGGACTCTTGGGTAAGTTCATTCCCTCACCTGTAGGACAGTCACTGGGTGTCTGCTATAGGTCAGGCACAGAGGTGTGCTCTCAGGATAAAATGATAAACAAGAAACAGTTTCTACCTCGAGGGTTCCAGACATTAACTCCTAACTTCAACTGCTGAGAGGTACCCCATTCTCTCCTGTACCTACTCTGACACATGTATCAGTGCTAGCACAAACACCGTACTGCACAGGAACTCATCTGGTATAGGTGCCTAGTATTGCGAACCATCTTACATGCACACACACAGCAAAAGCACACATAGCCTTCAAACAAGACAGTATCGATTTTAGGACTTTAAAAACATGTATTTTATTTTAGGTTGCAAATCACACAGTTACTTTTTTTTTTTTTTTTTTTTTTGAGACTAGGTTTCGTTATTTTTGCCCGTGGAACTGCAGGCTCACGTTGCCTGTGGTACCGCGGACTCAAGCAATCAATCCCCAGCCTCAGTTTCCCAGGTAGCTAGGATTACAGGCGTGCACCAGCACACCCAGCTATTTTTCGGGACTAGGTCTCACTGTGTTGACTCGGGCAGGACTCGAACTGCAATCCCCAGGCCCAGCTGGGACTCTATAAGCTGTCACTTACAGGCATGCGCCACTGTGCCTGGCTTACACAGTTAGTCCTTATGCTAGAGTTGATTCACAATCCATTGGAAGAAAAACTATGATTTTTATTGTCTATTTGGAATAGAAAATGTAACTAACATTAACGTTAGTTTAAAAATCTAGTCACCAATATGAAGATGGGCACATTCTTCTTTGCAGTTGTTATACTAGATCCAAATTCAAAATATTCAACAGTATTTATATAAAATAGGCTGTCTTATATTAGAGTTCATGTAATGTTCTTGTCTTCTCCAGTTTAAACCAGCCATCAAAGGACACTCAATCTAGTTATATATATATTTTCTTCTTCTAAGCTATATCTAGTGTAAGCTTCAACCTATGAAATGGCTGGGGCTGGGGAATCGCAGTTTGAGTCCTGTTTGAGGCAACATAGTGAGACCTAGTCCCCCAAAATAGCTGGGCGTGGTGGTGCATGCCTGTAATCCCAGCTACTTGGATCGCTGAGGCTGGGAATTGCTTGAGTCTGTGGTACCCCGGGCAACGTGAGCCTCTGGTTCCACAGGCAAAATAGTGAGACCTAGTCTCAAAAACAAACAAACAAACAAACAAACAACACTTATATTTAGTGAATCACATAGTTTGAAGGTGTTATGGGTCCTCTTCACTTTTCAGTAAGAGAAAATGCCCTATGGAAATGCTGTCTCTCATTTTAAAAGGCGTTGATTGGGTTAAAAGGCAAATAAAATTTTCCATTGAACTTCCTTCAGTTAAGCCATTAACCTTTTAAAATAAGTATATTCAAAAAATCTATCAAAAAAGCTAAATGATATTTTAACAAAATTCTGACAATTTCAGCTTAAACATATACACAGAAACCATATGTGCTTAGGAAGAAATATATACACACAGGCATTGTTTACAGCGTGTGTTTTTATATTTGGAAGACATTGAGGGAAGAGTCATCCATACATACATTATCTGAAATGTATATCCAGCTAGCCCACATAGAGTTCATATTAAGAGACAAAGATATCTTTATCCAGGGTAGTAGACAGACAGACTGACTGACTTCAAACTTGCACTTGCAGTGTGGATTTTTTTTTCCTCATCTCCGGGTACTGCTTTTTCAAAATTGCCTCAGGCTACAGAACAGCACCTCAGATCCCCAAGGCCCACTGCCTGCCTTCTAATAGCCACTCTCCATCTGTGTCACATGAACAGCTGATGAGATCGCTCCGGTGTCTGTATTTTGGAGAGCACATCCACCCAGGTTAAAATGCTGGGGTTGCCAAGGAGCAGTCAGAAGCCATTAGTGTGGGTGAGAATTTGCCTTGCAGCAGTTCCTTAGCACGATGGGAAGCGAGCACGCATGTCCTTGCTCAAGCTTGTATGTATGTGTGTGTGCATATGTCCTTGTGCAAGTGACCCCCCCAACACCCGTGTACATGGGTTTGCAGATGAAGATTGGATGCCATACACCCAGTATTCAAAAAGTGAAATGCCCTTTGTTTCCTCATTTCTGATTAGTTCTTTGACTATCTGGGGTCCCTCTGACTCATTCCTTTTTTTTTTTTTTTTTTGTCATAACAGACGGCAAAGAAAAAGAGAACAGCAACTTCGGGGTCATGCTCTAGTGTTTGGGCAGATGGAAGGGAGCTGCTTTGCCTTGGGGCAGGGTGGTTGTAATGAAGTGGCCTGTCAGTCTGTAAATAGTGAGGGTCATCTCTTCCATGTGATGGAGGGTATCGCATTGCAGTGAAAATGGAAATGTCAATAAAATTAATCTGCTAGCTCTTTGCTGTGGCTTTTCTGCTTCTCTGGTCAAAGAAGGTTGAGGTTTTTTTTCTGTGAGAAAGGAAAAGAACAGGTAGAGGGGAGCCCACCCAGCAGACCCAGAAGTTGGAAGATGAGGGGCCCAATGGGCCTGATGTCTGTGCTGTGGCCCAATCCAAGAGGCGGGAGCAGGTCTGGAAACAAGCTGGTGGATCTCTAGCTTTCCCCGGGAAGCGCTTGAGTGTCTAGCTCAGGCTACATTGAGCACAGAGTTTATTGTTTTAGGCTTTCTTGGACAAGGTTTTTACTTAGCATGGGATTTATGGCATTTACTGCTAATGAATGTCTATTCTTAAATTACAAAAACCCCCATCTCAGCGCAATTCCCAGATGTCCTTCCAGGACCCCGGCTTCTTAAACACCAGCAGGGAGCATAAACTCTCCACTTCTCTGTTTTCCTCTTTCGTGTGGCTCCAGGCTAATGATGTGCAAGGAAAACACAGCCATCTATAAAGCCCCAGTGCTGTCCCCGTATTCTTCATTTATTTTGCATTTGATTATGCCACAAGTCGGATCTTGTTTCTTTCCTTTTTTTAAAGTTATTAGTTCAAATATTAATGTAGGGATATGGCATATATTGCTGCTCTTGATTGATGCCTTCCCAAAAACAGGGAGACGTGCTCGTATGAATTTTAAGAAAGTAGGGGTCCTGCAATGCCTTGCCAGAAGAGTTTTTCAGATACATAATTTAGATGCCCTCTAGGCAGGCTTTCAAGGCATTTTTGCTGGAGGGCAAGAAAAAATAACTATGACTGTTAAAAGTAAATGATTTTTGCTAATGCACAATTAATGCCAGAGAAAAGCACAGAAGAGAAAGATGTTGATAGAAACTTCTGATTAAGTGAGCACCCTACCTTGATGTGTATCTCTCTGTTTTTAATGATAATGATCAGTGGTGCAGAGAGCTAAAAGTTTTCATGTCATGCAAATGCTGAGTTCTGGGTCATCTGAGGAGTGTGTGCGTGTATGCATGCTTAGGAGGTGACAGTTCTAGGAGGGTCTGAGCAGGCAGTGTGTTATGTGCAATGAACAGTGGCACAGTTACTGTCACCTATGCAGACAGCCTAGAATATATAGACTACAGAACATTTAACTTGATTACCCTACAGTATGTGTTCACTATGGGCATGGGGATGCATTTCCACTGAATGGGTTTTCTGATGGCGGTTTTCCCACATTGGATTCCATAATTGACAAAGAGCTACTGCACTGTGTCAAGTGCACAATTATAATTGAATTAATGATATGGGCGAGTGTGAGACACACAAAATTAACATTTGAAGAGGCCTGGTTTAATTTTGTCTTTTACATATTTGTGTCTCCAATTATACTTTAATGAAAGAGAATATACCAGCTTAATGGATTTCTTTCAACAAGCTTAGCTGAGCTCATCATTAGCTGCACATTGTTGTTGGCACCCGTTTGGTGTTTTCTCTAATATCTTTTTTCATTTCTTTCTACTAGGGGATGGTTTAGACAACAGTGTAGCTTCACCTGGCACAGGTGACGATGATGATCCAGACAAGGACAAAAAACGTCAGAAGAAAAGAGGCATTTTCCCCAAAGTAGCAACCAATATCATGAGAGCGTGGCTCTTCCAGCATCTCACAGTAAGTCAAGATGAAAGAGAAAGTAAAAAAAAAAAAAAAAAAAAAGTTGTATTGTTTTGCCTTCTCCTTGCAGGTAATCATAGGGCACTTCTAGATTTTTAAAAATCAGGTGCCTGTTCTCCCTACCTTGAAGTTGGATGGCTAACAGAGCAGTTGAAGTATTATCACTTTTCACCATCCAGGAGCACCCCGTAGGAAGGAGTCAATTTTTGTCTTAAGAGTCCAGGAATGGACCTCATTCAAAATGGTCTAGGACCCTGAACAGTAAATACAAATAAATGTGTTATTTATAAGCAGCTTGCAAACATGTCTGTGTTTATGTGACAGACGCAGAAGGGGTGTAGGTGCTGTCATGCCTTTGTTCGCCAAGTGGAAATGAAAGATTCTTTTGTAGCTATTCACGTCCATTATCTTATGAGCTAACCCTGGGAAAAGATCAACTATCTACAACTTTGTTTAAGTCACCATTTGTCTCTATCCTCCTGATTGCGATTGGTTTTATGTGCGGTATATACTGTCACCTCCAAGAACTTCGTGACAAAAAAAAAAAAAAAATTCAATATATTTTTACAAAGGAACCAGGCACTCATACTTTACTGTTCGTTTGGAAATTCTGGGAAAGTGGCAGAGATTCCCCAGGCTGTTTCTTGCTATGATATTGTTTTCAGGCCATTCTATTTAGGCTAATGCTTAAAAATAGAGTAGCACATTGAAAGCTGAAGGTTTTCTTTGATTCTCCAACTTGTGTATTGCCATGCTGAATGACATTAGTTACAGTGTCATGGGTCCAGGACAAGGTTCCACTTTTATTTATGGTGGTGGCTGCTGGCTCCCTCTTCTAGCCAAGCTACAAAGGGCAGGGGTGGAGCGACGGAGGGGAGGGCAAAGTGATAGATTCACATTCCTAAATCGGCCATTTTGATGTAAGGACATTAGTAGCAAACGAAGGTGTATCGATCCAGCCTGTGGTATCAGGATTAGCTCAGAGAACCAACGAGGCTGGGCTGCTGTGGTAGTGGTTATTCTTGCCTCGAAGCTACGGCCATTTCAAAGGTCAGGGCCCTGCACTGACTCGGCTCAGAGGAATTAGACAGAACATGCGGTCTCTGGGCTGATTACTTAACCAAAGACAAAATAATGAGTCCTAAGCAAATACTGACTAATTGAAAGGGCTGTAAATCCATTACATATTGGTCAGGGATAATCAGGAGTATTTAATCACTTTTATCTATTCAGGAGCACTGAAGCTGCAACAGCAAAGCCCTGAACCTTGCCATGTGCTTATTATTCTCATCATTATCAAAATTACTTCACAGCTGTTCTTTGCTACATCACCTCAGCTGGAGATTTACTAACCTGTAAAATGTTTTTAATTTGGAAGTCGAGTGAGGTGAGGGGAGGGGTTTCTCATTTTTAACTGAAGGTTTGTTTGGTTAGAGTAGCAACTAAGGAGGAATGGCAGGCATGCCGTGGCACCCGTCCGCTTACCTGTTTGGTCTCCCTCCGTCCCACCTCATGCTCAGCCTTTCTTGATCAGAAATATAGACTTTGTTGCTCTCCAAGCATACAGCTCCGCTTTCTGAAACCCTCAGTCATTAAAACCCAAAACACAGGGGAGCAGAACCTTCAAGCATTCTGTTTACAAAGGAGGAAACTGAGGCCCAGAGAGGGAAGTGATTGACTCCAGGTCCACCTGCCCCACGAGGACCCACACTTTTTTGGTCCCAAATCTTAGTGATGAATTTGCTGGAAGTATTAGTACCTTGAACAGTTGCATATAAATATTAGTGCCTCTATGACTTATATGCTCAGTGCCCAAGGGCAGGGGCAGAGTGAGGGGAGGTTATGGAGAAGCAAAGTGCCATTTTCTTTACTTGTTGTAAAATTTCCTGCACTCAATGTTTCTGAATACAGACATGCTTTGCACCCCACTCTTTTCAATCCATCTCTCTTTCACTCCCCAAGCTCTGTGAACTGAATATCCCGTGGACATGCCCAGAGCCTTTACTCGACCTTCTGTCTTATCCTGGTCCTGTCCTGGAAGCACCTACCATGAGCCATGGCCACTGGCAAGCTATGGTGGGTGGTCAGTGATTCCTGGGTGCTCACTGTCCCTCTAGCAAGGGCTACAAAAGACCTTCTCCCCACCCCAAAAGTACTTTCATCTAGTAATATGCACAGGAGGTTTTGTGCAGACTTCTCTGTCCATCCGAAGATTTTAATTAATGCCTGTCCTCGGAGTGGGGAGAGAAGACTCAAATAGCCAAGCTGAGTAGTCGGGAAACTGGCATTTCAAGTTTGTTTTTTTCTCTGTACTGGTTGAACTTCAGTTAAGTCCATTAAGTTCTCTGGACCTTACATTTTCCCCATATCCCCCCTTCCCCACCGCTCCCCCCAAAGGACATGTTGCAGCTCCTTTCCACCCTTAGATGTTTTGGTTTACCCAGAAACATTTAGTCCAACCCCACGCTATCCCGGCCTCCTGGTCATCCTGGCTTCTCCTTCCCCCCTTTTTTTCTACCTTCCACTATGTTCTTTATTTTTCTCCTCCCCATGACCTTCTTTCACAACATGCCCCCTTCATTACTTTCTCTCCTTGGCTTTGTCTCCCATCTTTTCCTCTGCTCCCGTCCCTGCCTCTTCTGCACCTCTCCTGTATCTTTTGGAAATTCTCTTCTTTCTCTTTGAAAAAATTTCTCTCTTCATCCAACCTTCACCCAAACTGCAGAGAAGAGGTTCAGTAACTTTGATGAGGATGGTCCTGTAAAACTTTTACTTTCCAATCTTTAATGAGCTGTAAGATTTACTCGGCTATAATTCTGAGCTCAGAAACCAAGAATAGAGACCCCTAACTAGTGACATGTTAATTTAGACTTCTTTTCTTACATGCACTAACAGGCATGAGGAAGTCCTTGGAAATAGAGATGCCCCACTATATTTTTTCCTGTCATTTAATTAATTTCAACTTTCAAAGTGAAATGTTGGCTCTAGCTCACTGAAAATAGATGTAGGCTAAATTATTATTTCATGTAAATTTCTTTACAAGTGCATGATTCAATGTGCATTCCTCCATTATTAGTCTCTTTAACATTATTTCAAACTGGTTTGTTCTCTTTTGTGCAGTATGACCTGTTCTTGTATTACAATAATCCCTGATGTACCCTTTTTTCTTTCTTTTTTTAAAAAAGAAGCTAATTGAATTATCTCATTATTTTAATTTGTTAAGCAAATGTATTTTGCATCTCAGGATGTGTTCTTAAAGAAGGGGGCTGCTAAGGCTTTGCCCCCTGAATGGGCCATTGGCCCATTTTGACATTCATGCATTCATTAACGAGCAGAACATAAAAGAACTCTGGTTGTATTTTTTTTTCCAAACACCCAACCAGCATGGAGCAACTTTTTCCAATAAGCCACAGGGGTCTCTCTACATATGTTCTCAACTGCAAGCTATTGTCACCTATTCTGAATACCTCAAAAGACCCAGAGAAAAAAGAACCCCACCTCAACAAAGGCTAACTGTAGCAATTGTTAAGTCTTAGTCTCAATATGACAAAAATCATTAACCTTCAGTTTTCTTGGAAGAACAAGTTTCACTATAACTGTAACAATTAAAACAATCTCTCAAATTCCTATGCACTGCCAACATTAGAGGAAGAGGTAAAAAACTTGCGACTAATTGATTATATTGAGGGAAATATTTAATCTAACTCCAAAATGGCACTACAAAACCAGACACTGATGAATTGAGGAATTATCATATTCAGAATTAAGCACTCTTAATTTGCTTAATCTGAAGCTAAAAGTATTTCTGGCTCCTTGCTAATTTTCCAAATGTCCTTTGAAAGCTCACATGAACTTTGAGGGAGTAAATGCACATATGTATGGATTTTAGAAGTTCAACCAGCAAAAATATTATATATGCTATTAACCCCTCCTCCAGTGGTTGATTGCTCTACCTCTTCTCACAGACCAAGGGTCCAGTGAGGATTGAAGAAAGAATCTGTTGGAACATATATGCTTTTGCTGGAACACACAAATGGAAAAAAAAAAATTGGGGGGAAATCTGAGGGAAGGATATTACTTTCACTAACACATGGAGATTATGATATCATAAAAGTAAGCCTGCCATTACAACTGTTTTATTTGACTTCAAAGATAGTTAAAGAAAGAAACAGCAAGAAATAATACCCAGGCTGACAATTTATTCATAACCATGAAAAACTCCTCCACACCAAGAAGCCTTTAGTGTGCTCAATTAGGCTCTCAGGCCTGTCCACTTGCCACCTTCAAGAGTACCCCTAGTTGTGCTGCAAAGAATATACTTGGTCATAGAATGAAAACAGGAAGTGCTCACACACAAAGACACTGCTTGCTCATACCAGTTTTTGACTAAAGATTTTCTTATTTGAAAGCATAGGGATAAAGCTCACACTTAGAGGAGGTGGGACTTCTTTCAGAGATATGTGTACAGAATCAAAAGCAAATATGCTTAAAACTGGTTTAATACCATACAGCCTTCTTGAAATTGCAGGTTTTAAAAATTCCTTTTCTAAATGGCAAAATGCTTTGTCTGCTTTCCATATCTCTGCTGGTAGGGAATAGGATAAAACCTGCCTCTCAGGTGTTCACTTGTTCCACTCCTTGCCTATGAGATTTTACAAAGTGTTTTCAAGTGTATGGTCATACAGAAATCATGCACCCAAATACTTATCTCTTCACCAGTGAGATCATCACAACCAGATAACTAAGCAGTCATTTCAAGTATTTTATTGTAATGTATGTGTACACACAGAGATAGAGACAGAGACAAAGAGACTGAGAGAGAAAATGAGACCTAAATTTTCAAATCTGTAGAATGGGTATAATTCTTAAACCATCCTAGCAAGGTTTTGCAGGATTCAAGTAAAATAACATAAAACATTCAGCCCCAGGGCCCAGTTACTATAGTAAGAACATAATAAAAAGCAACTGTAATTCTTATTTTAATTTAGTTGAATGGTTAGCAGGAAGCTTTGAGCACTGGAGCTGGGCAATCACATATACCGGATGACATCTGTTTAGTGGTGCTCTCTTTCCACAGGATCAGAGAGAGTGATGCTCTCTTTCCACAGGATCAGAGAGTCCTGTGGCAAAGGCAGGGTGTCTGAGAGCTTTCCAGGGGTGGGACAGTGATGGGAGCTGAAGAAGAAACTGTTGTGAAAAGCTCCAATGCTTAAGTAGGGTCAGCATTTGGTTGAGAGCGCTCCTCTTCACCATAAAGATTCCCGTATGTCAACAGAATCTAGAGTTTGCAGCTTCTTCAGTCTCTTTGGAGATGGTACAATATGTTGTTTTTAAAAAGGGTGACTGAAATTTAAGTTAGAAAGCATGGCTTTGAGCTCCATGATCTGCATCCTTACCTGCAGAATGAAAACTGTAAGTATGTAAATAGTTCACTGGTTGGTGACTGTGTGGTTCAAATCTTGTAGTCAGTTTGTCAGCTGTGCTGCATAGATATCATGCATTTTCGTCTTTTGCTTTTGCTCATGTTTGCATTTGCTTGTGGCCCCTAGAACTTCACAAAGACAATGAGGATGAGGGGTAGCCCCATTCATCTCTACCCCGATTTCTCCACTTGTCCATTTCCACAGGGTATCCATGGAGATACTGTGATAATTTCTATCATTAGACATCTTTTTAAGGGCCTTGAATGGTTAATCGAAAAAGTATTTCATGGACATTAGTTATTTCTACTTGGAAAATTAGTGCCTTCACGATTCTGCGATCAGTCTACTTAATACTAATCGCTATAGGCCAAATTAATACCAAATATAAAATGTTGCCCTCACTTATACAGTGAGAGATGGCCTTTCTCACATTCAGAGATACAGATGTGCACTGAATACAAGTGCGGCTCATGGGCTGAGAAGTCCTTATGTGGAAATGCATATGCAGAGTACACAGCTGAAAAACAACCAACAGAGAGAACTTCCCGCAAACACGCAGCATAGTGAGACCGCCCCTAGTCTTAGCCTTTGCATTGTTTTTCCGTTTGCCAGGAGAAAACATCTGTGAATTATTTGAATGGAACCCTATACTGGAGATCATCTGAATTGGTGTCATCTCTGTTTAATTTCAGGAAATGATGTCACAATGCATTAAGTAACAATGTGGGGTGATTTATTTTCCTGTGGACATGCTATCTTAAGCATTCCTCTTCTCTTGCAATGTTTCCAATTAACTGTGAGCTCAAGTATTCTCCCCATTTCATAAATATTTTGAGGGGTGGGAGAGGCAGATTTGGGTGGAAAGAGTAGCAATTTCTGAAGCTCAGGTTGCTGAGGTTCAGAACTAATGGCACATTCATCATGAGTTTACTGGGACAGCAGGGGTGCTGTATGTTGGGGTGCTGTATGCTCTCCAGCAGCAGTCTGTAATACATTTGTTTGATTTGTAAGGATATCTGAAACAGAAATCCTGAACATTCTGATCCTTGTCCACAGTACCACTCAGTAATTTTAATAGCGACCTGCATTCTGTAGCTTTTGCCTTTATCAGAGTTTCAGTGCTCTCCCTTCTTCAGAAAGAATAGAGGACATAAGTCAATTCTGCATGCCATCTGTCGTCGTTTTTACAATTTCTCAAATTAAAGAGACAGGCCAAAAATTTAATGTTGTGTTGAATCCTAGAAACTCCTCTACAAGAAATAAAATTGCAACTAAATTTACTTAGTCACTCTTGGGGGGAAAAATAGCATGCTGCTGTGTCATAACCTTTTACTTTAATCCCAGTCTGGTGTTTGGAGTTGCATTATAAGGGATTCTGCATGTGAGGAAGCCTGAGGTGCTCCTTTGGCCCGTGACTTTGAGGTAAAGTCTCTAGAACAGTGTTGGTGGCAATGGCCAGACAGGGGCATGGTGAGATGTGTGGTATTAATGCAAAAACATCTGGTCGAGACATTTCAAAAGTACATCAGACAATCTCACTTACGATAAAGTTCAATTGAAAGAGATCAAGAAAATTCAATCCGAGATTATTAGCTACTAGCTGACAGACACATTTTAAAAATAAGTAACCGAGTGAGAAAACTGGATTGAAGAATGAAATGCTTATTAAATTACCATCAAAAAGAAACTAAAATAATTATTATCTCAAAGTTTAGCACCCAGTCTCATCAAATATCACTCTAGGTATAATTGTTTAAAAATACGTTCAAGAATTCAAGGAGATGGAGAATTGAGGACCTTTGAATAAAAGAAAATAGAAGGCATGTGCATATCTGAATATTCAGCTATTTAAAAACTCCAAGAATAGAGTGTCATTAAATGCTGTTTAGTGAAATCCCTGAATATTCATTCAGATCATAGAGAAAATTTCCATTTCTTCATTCCACATGACCACAGTTTGCAAGTGTATTCTGTAGAGAAGGGGAGTGACTGGTAATTAAAGGCCAGCCAACCAAGCTTATGAAAACATGGACTGTCCCTCCACTTTTGTGCAGGATTGGGGCAGGCAATGACCTAATCACGCAGGAGTAATTTTGATTTTAGAGACTATTACTACACAGATTTCAGAGGACTCCTGGAAATGCCCTGTCTTCTCCATGCTGTAGTCTGTTTTTTGCAATTTGGAACAGATTATGAAATGTAGAGATGATATCCAGCCTCACCGCTCCTGTTAGGAAATAGTGACTTGGGCAGGAAGCATTAGGCTGGTTGAATGGAATTCGCCTTATTACACTGATGTGCTGTGTACCACTTTCTAAGTTGATTGGCAGCAGTTGTTTACAGTATGCAAAGTAATCACTGGCACCCTTTAAAGGTGTATTATCCTCTTAAAACATAATAGTAATGCCATTTTCATGCTTTTTACATTTGCTATTCATATTTTGAACTGCCAAGTCCCAAATCTGCCAGAATTAATTTAAGTTGTTTTTATCTAATAGTGGATAAGTTGTCAAGTCACAATATAATGGCAGATAATTTTTCTTAAACTATAGTTTTACTTCTTGGGTATAATAGATAACACGAATATTTGTTGAATCTGACTTGATTGTCCACAAAAGAGAAAAATTACAACTCAAGAGATTATTATTATGGGATTCTAGGATGACAAGTTTTGAAGGGAATGTTATTATCGAGTTATTCTGAGCATTATAGGAAATTAACACGAGTCACTAATCACCCCTCCTCTAGCCACCCTGCTCCCCAATATACTGATATGTGATTTACCTAATAGCCAGATTGTTAGATTCCACCCTCTTTCATCCCAACGTCAAATTATGTTGCTGTTGTTGATTTTAGTATGTCTGTTATGACCATCTACATAGAATTACCTCTTGCATTATATATTGCATATATAGGCATATTGCATATCTCCATATATTGCATAAGACAGCTTATTCTTACCCAGGACACATGATGAGACACATGTTAGGCCGACAATAAACAATCCAATGGACTGAGGATAGTGCTGCCCTCTACCCTCATCTTTCAAAAAGGAAAAGGCTTTTAGCAATACAAGTGTTAAATGCTGGGTTATTCCCTGTAGGTTTGGTGATATGTTGGAACTCCCTGTCAAAGCAACCTGATTTTTCCCCCCATGGTGAAAAGTTATAGGTTCCATTTCAGTATTTCACAACACCTGCAGGCAGCTTGTGAGTTGTTACTCTTGTTTTACACGCTGCCTTACAATAAATTAAAAAAAAAAAAAAGTAGCTATTGGGAATGATACATGGGAGAACAGTATTAGTCAATTAAAGGTTCAGTGCAGGTTTTGCATTTTGCCAAACCATAGGTTTGATCTGGTGGTAAAATCTTACTAATTACTTGACGCTTTGATGAAGATCTCTCTCATGGAATAATCCTGAAGTATTTATGTTCGCGAGTAAAACACAAGTGATAATCAACTATGATTTGAGGAAAAACATCAGTTTTTAATATGACCTTTGCTACCCATCTAGGAATCCTTTGAAAACAATTTGTGTGTATGTGGGTGTATGTATTCACATACACAGATATACACATATATACACGCATATGCATATATGTATATACCTACACATACACTTTATATACATACTTTATATGTTTGTATGTATCTGTGGTTAGGCATGATTGGAACTGACATTAGAAATATTGTAATTCATGAAAGAATCAGTGATTTACCTACCTTCAGTCAGTGAGGCTATTCTGTTAATTCTTCATTATAAAAAGCAAAACCTAGGTCAGGAAGAATGAAATTTCTAGTTTCTAAAACTGTCTACTGTACATGCAAGAGGCAGTTGAGTTAGGTCTGATTTGCAGTTATTTGAGTGGGATAGCCCAGTCTTTTGCTCTCTGAGTTATCTTGAGCGAGTCATTTAATTTCTGAGTGGTGGTTTTCTAACATTGTCCTGTTGAGCACTAGCTAAGATTAGAATAGTCTTTTGAGAAGGGCAAAATATAATTGCAAAGCATAAAATGATATTTACTAGTGTTTTTGTACAATCCACTGAAATAATTAACATTTCAACCTTAGTGCCATGAAACCAGAACTGGGATATGGGTGAAACATACTTCAAAGAAAAATTTGTGGTTATTCTTGCAACCTAAGTGTACACATGGTACAAGTCAGGAAGGGACAAAGAAATCATGAACCCTTAATATCAGGTACCATGTTAGTGACCTCATGAGTCAAAGTAATTTTTGATAAAATTATAAAACCAAACTCATGAGGAAGAACTAGATGACAGTAAACTAACCTCACAATAAACTTCTCCTTACGTGTATTATTAAACTTTGACATAAGCTCTTAGGGATTTGGACAACTTTGTTCTTTGCCCATAAACTCTTCATTCTGAGAGGTAACCCATTCATCAACCTCTCACTTTTTATCCTGGCTGGTAGTGAAGAGCAGTTTCTCCTCTTTTCCATGGCAATGTTAAGACTACTCAGAAGAAGGAAGAATCCTATGAGAGAAAAAGAATTAATCTCATTATAATAGTGGGATTCCCCGCTCCCCTACCATATCAGATAGTTCCTATCTCAATGCCAAGTCAGGCCTCCTTTGAATACATATTCAGATATTTTCAGAGGCTACAGCTTCTTTTTTTTGGAGACTAGGTGTTACTATTTTTGCCCATGGAACTGCAGGCTCATGTTGCCTGGGCTACCACAGACTCAAGCAATCCCCAGCCTCAGCTTCCCAGGTAGCTAGGATTACAGGTGCATGCCACCATGCCCAGCTATTTTTTTTTAGGACTAGGTCTCATTATGTGTCCCCAGCAGCACTCGAACCTTGATCCCTGGCGCTGGCCATGGCTTCCTAGACTGCCACCTACAGGCATGTGCCACCATGCCCGGCCTGGCTACAGCTTCATAAGACAGAATTCTCTTTGATTAAAGCAGAGCATATCTATGTGGGAGTAAAAAGGAAAGCTTGGAAAGGCATATTGAAGCCCTAGGTTTAGAAACACAGACAGCTATCTGGGTGAGGAACCTCTGTGGATGTTAGAGATGATGAGGCTATAGTTTGAAAGCAGGATTATTTTAGAACTCATGGACTCAAATAAAAGTAAATAAGGAAGAGAGTGCAGAGTAAGGGGATTAGAGGATATAGTCATTTTTAAAGACTGCATTTAAAAGGAGGGGGAGAGAAAGTCTTGAGCAGAGATAAGAAATCAAGCTAGCAGCATAATCAGATCTTGTGACAGGAGGAGGAATTTCAAAGCAGAGGAAGAAGATTCTGTAGAAAGATCAAGGACAAAAATGGCTAAATATAAACCTTTGGATTTGGAACTTGGCAATCAGGGTCCATCGTTGAATTCAGTGAAGTGACTAGTGAGCAGGCAGAGCTGGAAATGAACAAAGAAAGAGGCCCTGGTGTGGCTATGGCAGTGTTTTTTTCAGAGATGGTGTAAAAGATGAATCCCTTTGGCCTCAGCAGTGGGAAGACATCCAGGGGTAGAGACAGAAGTGGAGATGAGGAAGAAGGGATTGGGTAAGGCAGGGTTCAAGAAGAGGGAGCCAGTGAAGATGGGAGTCAGAGCACAGAGCAAAGGTGGGTAGAATAATGGCACATTTTATAAAGAACAAGAAGAAAGCTGAGAAAAGTCATAATAGAACTCTGTCTAGATGAGTAGGAAAGTTCCAAAAGTGCTGCCTTGGATCAGAGAGACTGACTGGAATGGACCTTCTTTGCACATCATTTCACCCTTTCAGAGACAGAACTTAGGACCCCAGGAGTATAGAAGGAGAACGCAGACCACAGGAGGAATACCTACACCTGGGCATGGAGAACAGAGGGGAGACGATGGTTTTAGTGAGAAATAATTTGAAATGATCAAATGCTAAGTCAAAATTCCAATGAGATACTCTTATGTTGAATCCTGACTGGAAAATGATTCTACACTTTATCTGAACAATTAAGAAAAGTCAAGCTATTTGGGTGTGGGGAGGAGGGGAGAAATGAGAAATTCTTGCACTGAATATTATTAAAATGTATTAGAAAACTATAAGGCGTGGCACTGGCTAACAATAGGCTTGAAGATCATTTGAACAAAATAGGAATTATAAATGAACCCAAATATAGACAAGTGAATCAGTTTTAAAAACATCATTTCAAGTCAATTGAGGGGAAAAGAACAATTCAATAAATGATTTTTGGGTAATAGTTTAACAATTTTTGAAAAAAAATCAGAACTCTCCATCAAAATTAGTTCCACATTTGAGTTCTTTGAAGCAGATGTAACTATTTCTCATTCCTTTGTTAGTGAAATCCTTTCAGACAAAAGGCAAAGGAATTATTTTAAAAATAACACTAGATTTAATTAAATAAAAATAAAAACCAAGAACTTTCAAATGTCAAAAAACACTAAAGCAAAATAAAGGCAAACATCAAATTGGCAATAGTATGTACAATGTTTTGTAAAGGATTAGTGTCCTTAATAAATAAAATGTTCAACAAGTCAATAAGGAAAATTGTTTAACAGATAGAAAGGTAGAGATGAATAGGTCCATCCACAAAAGAAATAACAATACCAATGACCAATAGGTACTCAAAAAATGTTCAAGGTATTATTAACCAAATAAATGAAATATCAATAACAAAATGCTTTCTATCAAATTAAGAAAAACTGAAAATATGTATAGAACTAACCCGGTTGGAAAGACATAACTACCTTAATAAAGACAGTAAAGATTGACTTAGTCCTTATAGAATTTAAACTGACACTTCATATTTTAAAACTAATCATTTATGACCCTTGAAAAATCACCTATATTTCTAACTGTATACTGTAAGGAAATTGTGGACAACGGTGTAATCATTTAAAATTATATTCTCAAAAATATTTAGAGATGTGGGGAAATCTCTGAGTATATTGCTAGGTAAAATAAAAAGACAGGATATTTGATATATTCCAGTTTTATAAAAGGAAGTATATATAAATATATGCACAGACATATACCAAATGTTAATAGCAATTATAATAACTCTGTATGACTTTTTTACCTTCTTCCTTATATTTATCTGTATGTTCTAAATTTTCTGTTTACAATACAGGACAATAAATTTTATTTTGATAAAAACCCATGCTAGCTGGGATGCTAATAAAAAGTGCAGTAATGCATTGGGAACACAGGGGGTCCACTGAGGAGGTTGCAAGTCCAGATGAAGATAAAAAGGGAGAACAGAAGGGCAGGGAAGGAGTATCTTAAGGTTTGTGATCTTGGAAATGCCACAACTCTGATGAAATCCAGGAATGGTGAAGTAGAGATGAATGTCATTGGAATTAAGAAAGGCTTGCTATTACAACGGTCTTCGTCATACATCTTTTAACTTTCAAAAGTACAGTAATAAGTAGTTGCTTAAAAATGGGATGCATTCTGAGAAATTCACCCTTGGGCAAGTTCATCATTGTGTAAACATGGCAGAGTAATTATACAAACCTCAATGGCACAGCCTACTTACTACTACACATACCTAGGCTGTGGTGTAGTCTACCCAGACCTCCATCACATATGTGGCCCATCCTTTTCCAAACGTTCAGTGACACATGATTAGAGGCAAGCAGTGGGTGGAAAAGAATGTTCTAGCATGTACATAAGCCATAGGGTAAACAGAGGTGATATAGAGGTTAACATTTTTCTATCAACAGTGGTGGAGAGAAATGACAATAAATGCTGTGAAGTTCCTGAGAAAAGTTGGTGGACTTAGGTCAGGAGTAAGGGAGGAGAGGGGAGAGAATAGTCTTCTCTGATTCCCAGAAAAACTGCTGAGAAGGAAAAATTTATGGAGGGGCACAGTAAGGTTTAAGCAACACAATTTTATTTTCTTGTAATTCTTGAGTTCAGAAAGTTCAAGATCAAGGTGTGGGCAGTATTATTGTCTGTGAATTCTCTTTCCTGGGTTATAGATGGCATAGTTCTTGCTGTGACCTTGTGAGGCTTTTCTGTAGTCAGTGTTCATGGAGAAAGACTCTTTTCCTCATCTTCTAAGGCCACTAATCCTATGGGATTCGGGCTACATCCCAATGAACTCCATTTAACCTTAATCACCTCTTAGAAGCTCTTTCTACAAATGTAGCCACGCATGAATGTTAAGGCTTCAGCATAAGTATTTTATGGGGATACTGTTCAGCTCATAGTAGAGTGATTTTAGGGAAATGATATATCAGAACAAACTCAAGTTTCAGAAAATCAGGGGTATGGACCTTATGTTTGTGGGAAAGATCAAAGTTATTTTTATTTCATGATACAGCCGGTGAGTGTGAGGGCAAAGAGGCAAATTAACTTAAGATGAGATGAGATGAAGCAAAAAGACCAGAATGCCAAGAATAATATTAGGAATGCAGGCTTTTGCTAATAGCTCTCTAGAACACTGTCAAAGATTGGAGTAGTGACCAAAATAAAGATCTTAAAAATGTTTCCCTAAATCCATGGATGGAGGAGGAAAAGAGGAGTCTACAAGGAGGTGGGGGATGACTACTCAGTTGACTGAAATAAACCACAAATTGAGTTCTTATTTTAATCATGCTTAAGGTTTGTTTGATCTAGCTGTTTTTCCTTAGAGTTCAGTCTTACATATGCTTCAGCGCCCCAACCAGCTTGTGTATTTTCAGGATTTTTTTTCTCTTTCTTTTTCTTCTTGGGTGTTTAGATCGGGGAGGGGAAGGACTGAGAGGCAGGCGAGGCGCATTCTGTGGTTTGTCAGGCTGTGTTCTTGACCCTTCCTCAGGACCTGTGATTAATACATGCTTTGTAGAGGAGACTTGGCAAACCCTGCTCTCCACAGGACTTGATTCATAATTCACAGTGAGCAGGAGGAGCAGGGTCTTTGTGGTGGCTTGTTTGCTCTTTGCTGCATAAAAAGCAATGCGTTCTGACCTTCACTGTTATCTCATCAGGAAGTAGGCAGTGCCAGCATGTAGTTGAGTCCTCCTAGGGCTCTCTACAACTGTAAATTACGTTCCAGCTCCCCGGATCTGGGGCATGCCACACTTTACATTACTATTGTGTATCTTAAAATAAACAGCGTAGCAAGCTGTTTATTTTGGTGTTACTATGTATGCAATTTTAAAACAGTGGTTACTTAAACAAATGTCTCTGTTCCCACAGCACTTGAAAGCCAGTGTTTGCTCCTGTGGTTTTGGGTTTTGTCACTTCTGTTTGGATTATATCTGAAATCCACACTCTGAGCAACTGGAATAAACCTGGCAGCACCTAAGACAGAACCTGTTGTTGTTGGTCTGTCCTTCCCCTCCCTCAGCCTTCGTCTCCCTCATCCCACACCTCCCCATCTCTACAGTGCTGTCTGTACAAGCACAAACTTGAGAGTTGCTTTTCTCCTTTCCATGCTCAGTTCACCTCAGAAATCATCTAAAGGGTTCTTACTTTCAGTTCCTGGATGTCAAAAAATTTGATTGAGTAAGCGATAGTGGGATGATTCTATAACAATACTACTTCCAAAATACTCATTTCAAGCTGTGGTTTGGGCACCAGACATAGTGCATATTCCATTGATACTGCAGACCAAGATGAATAAGAAGAGGGATAGTGGATAGAATGGATGTAAAGATAATAAAAGGTTGGCAGTAATTTGCTCTGTGGCCTTAAGTTTCTACACCTTCACTGCATATAGCAGTAAAATAGGGAAGTTGAGTGTCTCAGCCTACAAAGCTCGTGTGTTCAGGTGGACTTTGGTCTGACTCCAGATGACTACTTGCTAGGATGTTTATTTGGGCAAGTTATTTAGCTTTTCCAAATCTTCATCTGTAAAATGGGTAGGATGACTGGGTGGGAGGGGACCTGGTGAGGTAAAAGTGTGTAAAACAGTGGCCATCTGAACAAGGTTGGTATTTAATAATTAGTCTTTCCCTTTGTTCTCTGTTCCCACACCATGACCTAAGAGATATCATGGGTGGTCCCATTGGCTTGAAGCTGCAGTTAATAGGATGTGGGGCCACTACTTCTCTTGACCTGTTGGGTGATGTTTGGAATAGTTATCACCCATATCTGCTTAACCATTAGATTTCTTTTTCTGGTCCCTGGCCTGTTTTTAAGGAAAGAAGCAGAGGATTTGAAATTCTCTATTATGTATGCCTCACTGTCTGCCATCAGTAGAGATAATGAAAAGTACATTATAGTCATCTTTCCATATTGATGATCTAACTTTCTTTTGTTGTGCTGGTACATACTAAGATAATTTCTGGGTAGATTTACTGATGAATGAATGAATAAAAAGTCAGCATGGATTCTTGGGCATTTCAAGAAGTTTAAATCCTGGTAGTACAACTTATTGTTGATGCTAAGACAACAAATTAGTGTACATGAGTATTATTTTTATTCTCATAATTCAATTTTGTTAATAAAAGGTGTTCTTTGTTTTTTTT
Source organism: Uropsilus gracilis (assembly GCA_004024945.1). Classification (NCBI taxonomy): domain Eukaryota; kingdom Metazoa; phylum Chordata; class Mammalia; order Eulipotyphla; family Talpidae; genus Uropsilus; species Uropsilus gracilis. The sequence goes on from PVHY01000667.1 coordinate 76,807, forward strand.
TGTTTTTTGCATATAGAATACCATTTATGTGTTCTGCAAAAACCAATAGTACTTTGAGAAGTTTGGATTTTAAGCCTATTGGTTCGAAATTGTATGATGAATCTAAACCACACATGATAGATCTTATTGGGTTGATAGTCACATTGCTCCCTCTGCTAAAATGCATATACAATATGCTATGCTGTGAGAAAGTAAAGGGACATTCTCGAAACCATTTAGATTCAGGCTACATCTAGTAATTGCTTTTTTGTGGTTCTCTGTGATCCTTATAGAGATGGCCATCCAAGGTATTTGGAGCATGTGGATTTTTATAACAAATATAAAGAAAGTACTCAGTAACCATAGAGTGATTAAAAACTTGGATGGGGTTTATTGTATTTTATTAGCTGAATTTTCTTGAGCAAGTTATTTAACCTTTTAATGGCCTTGGTTTCTACCTTGTCAACTGGGGATAATAATAACACACTGAGTTGTCAGGATATGAAAAGGAGATAATGCATGGGCAGGGCATCAACCACCTTGCCTACACTAAATACTGGGAGACATTAACTCTTGGTATGTCAGTCCTTTATGGAGGGTAGGCACATTTTTAAACTTTCTTAATTATTTGGAGGGTGAAATAATTTCCAGGTTCTTGGTGTCCTTGGCTCATCTCTGTCCTAAAAACCACTAAGTCCCATTTCCCTTGAAGGAAAATGACTGCAAACATATAAAAGGACCTAGAGATAGTATCAAGTAGAGAATAGAAAGAGGACTTGAACTGTAACTAGGTACTCTTTATGATCACCCTTCAAAGCTAAGGGTGGATCTTATCTGTTCTGTGATTGGCCAATCTCATAGCATACTCCAGTTAATGTCATTTGTCTTGTTTAGTCTGCTCATTGTCTTTCTAACAATCAGATAAAATCGGGCAAGCACTCTATGCTTTCTCCCTAAGTTGTATCCGCTTCTGTTTCCTGTACCATGTCCTCTTTGACTGCATTTCCATTTTTCCTCATTAAAAAAAAAATCTCCTATATGTAATATGTATCTGGAGTTCAAATAACTATATTATTTTAGATTGGTTTGCCTGATCAGAAACAGCTCAAAATTCTAATTGTGAAGAGAATGAAGAAGGTACTTTTTTGCCCCAATAGCATTAGATGGCATAGCGACAACTGTGTGTTTGTTAAAAAGCAGTTAGCACAAATTAGAAATACTTCACAGCAGATGTGTTTTGTGAAAGGATATGCTAAAAAATTAAACAGAGAATACTTTCCGGTTATAATTTTAGAAAAATATTGTGCAATGAAGCAAATTTACAATTCATTTAAAATCAACCTTTTTATAGAGTGTGTGCCTTCACGATAAAATTTTGACAATTCTGCAATTTGTTTCAGTATTTCATTGAGGGGGTGGAAATCCATCTGCTAGTTATTTTGGGGGACACCATTACATCAATAAAATGATTCCAAAGTTGTACACAGATTTCATTTTAAATTAATGTGGAGCTGTTTTAAGTATAAGTGACTTAGTTAAAGGTAAAAGTTCTATTAGATGCATCGTAGTTGGAATTTCTTTTTTCTTTCTGTCAAACACAATCCCAGTTTACTGTACTCTCCAAGGATACTTTTGGGCCCTGAGTTCTTGCAGACGTTTCTTATTTTTACTTCACTGACCCCTTTTTCAGCTGCTGGAGGGACTTTTTTTTTTTTAAGTAGCTACCGTTGATACAGTTGCTATTAATCACTTTCTGCCATGTTGTGACGTAGGTTCTCATAACACCCCATTGAGTGACTTTTGCGAGCTGGAGGCTAACCAACAGCACTGGCCTTTGATATTCGACTCACACCAGGAAAAAGAAAATGTAGAGTTAAGAAAAAAAACTGCACATAGAGAAAAGAACAAAAACTGGAGAAAACAGAGTGAAATCAAAAACAGATAGCTTTCTGTGAGCAGCATAGTTTGCCATGAGGGCAACGAAGCTATAAATCTCAGCGGTGTTGTTTGAAAACTGAACATGAGACTGCTAAATTTATCACTCATTCTTTGTTGTTTCAGGGAGGATAGTAGCTAGCTGACTTGGTGAACTTTGGTTTCTGTCCTCTATTAATAGCATTTCATTTTTCTCAGAATAAAATCAAAATTTGTCTTTTCTCGAATTCAAGAACACCAAGGAATTTTATCAACTGTGAGGCTGAGGAAGAGTAAAGCAGGGCTGACATGGAGTCATCCATGTGTTGTGTGCTTTCTTCCAAGTCATGATTGTGGGGTTGGGAGATTTTCTTTCCTGGTGGAAGGAAAGGGTGTACCTGTCTTCCCCTAGACACTTAAAATAATGAAGACCCATATGCAGAATTTTAAAAAATAGAGAAAGAAAGTTCACTGCTACGAGCAAATCTAAATCCTTGATGAAGCTGTAAAATTCCTCCTTTTGTTTGTGCTAGTGTTCTATGTTGCACAGGATAGGGGGGAAAGGTAGAGAGCAAACCTGCTACAGATGTGACTACCTATGAATATTCATGAGTGCCATTGCTCCTCCTTTCCTACCACATCCAGGCCTTTCTGATCTCCCTCTTGCACAGCTCACAGATGCTCCCCCTGTCTCCCCCCACATCCCCCACCTCAACTATGCCCTTCCTGACCAACCCTTGAACAAGACTGCGGTTTATTTCAATAACAGCCTGGCATGATACAGTGATCAGTGGCCTGAAAAGTGTGTGTATGTGTGTGTGTGTGTGTGTCACACACACACACACAGAGAATATCTAGCATCAAAACAAAGGGGGGAAGAAAAAAAGTAATTATCCACAGTTTTATGAATCCAACTCCCCTTAATGTTCATTATTTAAACCAGCAGCAATTACAAGTTCAAAGGGGTTTAGAGGGCCAGCAACCCGCATAATCACTGCCAAATTAAGCGGGACTCATTCGTCACAGGAGAGTACACCCTGAACAGTGAATCATGCATGCCGTGACAGGCTCTGATTTACATAAAGCAGAAATCTGTGCCCTCTGGGGCTGAGCGTTACTTCATCTTGGTAGCCCCATGATATGTGAATTTGCTTTCAGTGTTAGGAGGCTGACACCACGTCATCCAAGGCACAGCATTCTACTAAATGCTCACAACATTACCCACGTTAGTGTGGATTTGATGTTCAAATCTCATGTTGGACTATGTTTCATGTGAAATTCTCTTTCTTGCAAAAGAAAGAATCTGTTTCCTTAAAGTTTCTGAATTAGGTACTTTCACGGGTAAAAAGAACCAGAGTTTTGGAACCCTGGTGTTTTCTTTTATCCCACTCTGTATGTATTTGTCATTAAAATCAAAGATATGCTCAGACAGCAAAGTCCCATGGACCTGAGATGTAAGGGAGTAATCCGGTCCTTAAGGACTTGAGGAATGTGCCCTTCTGCCCTCTCTTCTCTGGCATTTTGACAACTTTTGAGGGTTACCTGGTGACAGTTGGGGCCAGTCACAGAAGTATCCTATGCTCTGAAGCTGGGACTTATGTCACCAGACTTTACAGAGCTTCGATGGGAAAGCTGTCATCAGACAGTGAAATCTTTTGGGTCTAAATGATAAAAATTCCAAAGTTGAGTTTAAATGGAAAGCATTAGGTTCAGAATAATGGCAGAAGACACCCCAGCGAATGTAGCTGTTTCTCTCTCATTCTTAGATGTTCTTGCATGTTCCCGCTTGTCCTCCAGGCAGAACTTCACACTGAATTGTCAGTTATTTTCCCTTTCTTGGGAGAGAACTTTTCCACTTGCAGCTAAATCATCTTGATAATACATCTTCTCCATCCCAGGGTGAGATTTCTACCTCTTAAATACCTAACTGTGTCCATGCTTAGAATTTGAAGTGCTTGTGTTTTGATAATTAGGTTGACAATTTTGGAAATTATCAGCACTTCAACTTTTTCAGTGGCTCTATACCAAGAGCACAAGGGTGCTTGTGTTCTGCTGGTGGTGACTTTCTGCCATTTCCATGCAAAGACCCAGGGCTTGTACTCAGCATTTCAGTTTTAGGAATGTTTGTTTTCTTTAGATACTTACTCTATCCTCCTCACTAAAATTCCTCAGTAAGTGGAGAGTTGGGGTTTTCAAGTGCTGTTGCTTGTTTGTTGTCTGTGCTGTTCCAGGTATATTGTAAGGCAACCTGTTTCTCCTAGAAAGATTGAGTAAGCCAGGAACCTTAGCTCTGAGTTTGTCTAATTAAGGAACTTGGTATTAACCAGGACAATACACAAATATTTAACATCTCTAAACTTCAGTTCCCTCCTCTGTAGATATTTTCTCTTCCACCCAACACAGAGGTTCATGTAAGAAGTAATATTTGTTCCTTTTATACCATTGCCAAAACTCTGAACTTACCAGGTTGAGTTCCTCTTAAAAAACATCTTTATTCCTCTCTTCTGCTGTTCTCTATTCCTTGGAAGCATGAGCTATCACCCTAATTTCTCTAAACCATATTCTTACATTCCAGCTGAGCTTTGCCTTATGGTGCATCTGGCATTCTGAGTGGAAAGATTCTTCTGGACTCAGTGAAATCTTTTAAACCAGTTTTCTTCCTCCCATCTCCACTTCTAGGATCTGCATGGAAAATCATCAGCATTTTGACCTATAATGTCCTCTTAGTTCTCCTTCAGAATAAACCTTTTCTTTTTTTCTTTTTTGTGTATGTGATTTCATGCCTTTTAAAACCCAAATACTTCCAGACTTAAAAGGGCAACTAAAATTGAAATATCATTTATAGAAGAAAAAGACTGATAGACAAATTCATGTGCTGTAAAAATATTCCAGAAGTTCTCAAAAAGTTGAGTTGTTCCTATAAAGTTGATTTGATCAAAGAAAAATCATTCTAACCTTTTATAAGTCCCTTCTGAAAAATGCAATTAATAGGCCATAAGTTGAAGTGAGACTTAGAGGTAAGTCATGTAAAGATAGTTTAACAGGAAGTAATGTAACTGAATTTATTTATATTAGGATGTTTTTCATTTGTGTGGTGACAGAGATAGTCACTCAGTGCTCACTTATGCAACATATTGATAGAAAATAAGTCCAGAATACACATCACATAATGCACATGTATGTGCATGCGCATATAAAGACAAAAAAGCAAAGTGTGGAAAGGTAAAACCGATATAACAGCAGTCAAGACTGATCACGTTTTTTTCATGAAATTCATAGACTATTTCCATGAGCACACTTCACCTGTGAGGCCCTTTGGACCTAGGAATAAGATGTGCAATTAGGTACTGAGATTCAGTTAATGATAAAAATGTAAGCATAGTTTTGGTACAAACAAATTATGCATTGCTTCATTCACATGTGTCTTAGAAATCTATAGTTTCTAACTTGGTCAAACCATAGGGAACGAATGAGGGAACAGGGAGATGTTTTAATGATCAAATTCCACCTTTCTTTGGTCCAGCCTCTATAAAATCTTGCTGCTATATTGAGCCAAAGTACCCATCAATGTTCCTTTTATTGGACATGCTTCATATATTGTGATGAGATTATATGCATCCATAGAGGTTGTTAGGAAAAACTTAACATGCCACTGATGTGCAATGAAGGAAAGTTAATTGTGTAGATGCCACAAAACTGCATCAATGAGTAGAGCCCTCTGTCAGGAGTATTAATCCGTCTTGAATAAAAACTACTAAACAGGCTTGTAACCAATAGCCTAAGGTAAAACCTGGTATTAATAAACCCATGGCAATGAATCAAACCACAACTATCTTTATTCACATAGGGATCTTTAGACTGCAAAACCACTGATAGATGCTGGTCTGTAAATGTAATCCTCTTTCATATTACTCACAGAATTTAAGTCAAATATAGTTATTGAAAATGCACATGTCTCTTTTCAATCTCTGTCATGTTATTGGTATCACATACTTTGATTAATCAAGGAAACAAGTTATTTTGGACTCTGTGTTTATATACCTTTGTTTTTTAATAAAGAATTTTTTCTATTTTTTCTTTCTGTTTGAAATGTCCCAGGGGTAGTTGAACTATCCTGGAAAATTTCAAGGGTAATGGATTTATATCCCAGTAACTCCTATATAATTAAACTGAGCTTGAAACTGGTAACTGTTGAAGGTTCCAAACTAAAATGTATAAGATTTGTCTGATAGAGTTATGGGTAATGAGGTTACTGCTTTTAAAAGTCATGTCTCTAAATTTAATAAGCTAATTATTTCTGTGTGCTACAACTAACACCTTACTTCCAAATATATATACTTGGACATAATGTACACATGCTGAGCTATTTATATGTATTTTATCTGTAGGTTGGAGGACATTTTAGATACATTTCAATCCAATAAAACTGTTTTGCTGTCATGTCTTTATGAGAAGCAGTAGGCAATTGCTTTCTTTTATTTGCAGAACAGTGACTAAACCTAAAGTTAAATACACAGAAGCAAGCAGACAGAGGTATGAGAAGAATGACGGTATTTGTGAACTCAGACCAAATTTGCCCAGTGTCCCCAGCATCATCTTGGACCCTATTAATGCTATGAATTAGATGTTGCTTTTTTCTGGAGTGAGGGAAGAAGATATGAGTTTAAGTCTTGAAGATGCCAGAGATAAAGCCAGATCAACTGTAAACACCCTTGTTCAATTAGAAAAGTTTTCTGTTCATTTGAAGCAACCAATCTAAAGAACTTTAGAGATTTATTCACCTGAAACAGTACTTTTCAGGATCTTTCAGGTTGTGAAAAATCTGGTTAGGACATACTGAATGCAACCTATCTCCTTACTTTCATTTCTAGCAGGTCATTAATTTGGTGTTCCTTTATTTTGTTTTTACTCAACAACTACTAAATATAATAGGAACAAGTTTAACTGATTGAGTTATTAATCTATACTTGTATCCACCCTGTATCTAGGCACATGCAGATAGCCACTAGGATTGTCCATCTACATGTATATGTTTATACCCAGATCATTATTTTTCAGACCCTCATTTTCAGACTACAGAGGTTTGTCGATAGCAGACTAAGGAACGCATGTGTATGTGCAATTATACACATAGGAAGAATTCTTTGAGTTTTCTCAAGGTAACTTTTTAAAGCATCAAAATGATTAGAAAACAACTTTCTACACTACTCTTTTCCCAGTTATGTGCCTTCATAATAATTAAAGCATAATTCCTTACTTCCATAAGTCCACCCCAAAGGATATAATTTTAAAGCACTTTTATTGTCTCAATAGACACAATCTTTTGTGTAAATGTTTCTCCAGCCAGTATTTTCCCATTTACACAACACCTAGGTATCCTAGCAGTGCTAAAATAAACATTGACTTCAGCTTAACAGGACAAATGTTTGTACTCTGGAATTGTTTGTTGATGAAATAAATATTTTCAGCCCCAAACAAAATAAACCAAAACTCTAAATTTATTAATGTGATGGTGAGGCTCATGTTTTTTGGAGTTTATGCTTGAGTTGCCATTTCATTTTAAGTTAATTCATATTGCCACAGGTGTTTTACTTTCATGGGTTATAATAAGGAATTTGATCAATAAGAAAAGTAATAATTTAAGAAGTTAAGGGGTATTTTTACTGGTTTAGGGTTCCATTCCACTTTATTTTCATCCTGAAAATTTTCCTTTATACCTAAGTGTGTGCAGCACAGAATGCCATTTCTTATTTTTGCTCCTATAATGCATTCTTGCACTTATGTGATGCTTCACTTAAAAATACTTTAGCTCTTTTTTTCCCCCAAATCAATAACTTTAATGCCTGCTCCAAATAAGCTAAAACAGTTTTGATAATTTTCTAGCAAATGGCAAACTTTTGCCTTTCAGCAGTTAAAAAACTTTCTGAAATATTTAAAAATCATTTTTTGACAGTATATTAAAGTGAGTGGAAGTCTTTATCTAAACTCTTTCACATACTTAAAATATTACAAACAAATTGAGGCGGTGACTTATTACAGAAAAAAGTAGACTTAAATGAATAACTTTTTTTGAAGGAAGAGTGACTCTTTTGCCAAAGAATTCAAAGCATACTTTACTTTGTGCTTTATCTCACTGGTTTTTACTCACCTTCATGTGTTTACAAACCCATGTAAATGGGTCAAAGGTCATTGTGAAACATGAGAGGCAATGCAAAGCTGCCAACTGGGAAATAAGCAGAAGTACATTTAGAAAATTCTAGCTTATTGAATTTACATTTGGTTGATATAGTTATCAGTTTATAAATCAGTTAAAGATGTGAAACCAAAGTTAATTGTCCTTTAGATCATGTAAAAAAATATATATAGACACATATACATATTTATACATACATATAAATGTGTATGTTTAGGAAGCTGGTGATAAAGTTAAAAATGGTAATATATAAAGAAATACTTTTCTATTCTTTAATTCTGCCTAGTCAAAGTAGTATCTTTTAGAAGATAAAGTTATTGATAGCAGATGTTTCAGTTCACCCATTCACTTCCTAATTGAAGAAGAGAATGTTAGGTTGTAAAATCATTAAGATTTGCTATGGACTAAAAAGTAGGGGGCGTTCAGGACTCCTTGTAGACAACTTTATGCTAGGTGTTGGCATGCTGCTGAAATATCAAGAATATTTATCAAAAATACCAGCTGTGCCGTTATTAGCACAGCAGAGGTTTGTGGACATTAGTCTTAGATGATTTTTTTTTTTAATAAGTTGAAACTTCAAAGAGATGGAATGAGGAACAGAATTTTCTAAATCAGTGATATTCTGTGTGTGTATTCACAAAGGGATACTGGGGAGCTGTATCACTTTGAATGTTTCTACCTCAGATCATAAGAAACCTGCTTCATAGACTGGCTTTAAGGATAAAGAGAAAGCTCTAAGGTGTATGGTATGGTGGACTTTAGAGGAGATACAGTGTGGGACCCAAGGTTGTGCCCAGAGACCCAGAGTGTCCTTGTTTTCCATCTGTAGGTTCAACACTCTGGGTTTCTTCTTTACCAGGAGGGAGCCACTAAGGTGGTTATGAGGGCAAGACTGCCTCTTCAGATCCCTGGCTGGAAATGGCTTCTTGTGGATCTCATTAAGAGTCAGCCTTGGCAGAAGCCTCTTTTGAAAATGTGACCAAGAAGTTAGTCATTCTGGCAAGGGCATCACCCTTAGACAGATGGGCCCATCCTTAATGTTGAAGGATTCTCAAGAGGTGTTCCACTTCTTGCTTTGGACTAGTGTATTGTTATTACTATTCACATCTCTCACATCAAATAATGCCTGCAGAGAACATTATGTGAGTAAACCCCAGATCCATTTATTCAGCTAGGAAAAGGTGGCAGATAGTCCTGAAACCCCAGTTATCAACTCAGAATACACTATTTGGTCTTTTCATATATGCTTAACCACCTCTTCCTTTAAAGGAACAAAATATAAGCTTCAAAATATGGCTTAATGAAAATAGTTCATAGATCAGTGTGTGTTTTCATGAAACTACATCAAAGTGGCTTAGAAACTTTTTTTTCCTATTTATTTATTTTTTATTTATATATATTTCACATCATTTCAGTCCCTGGGGATCACCCACCACCTCCCCTCTCTGCCCGCTCCAGCTGGTCCCCTCTCTCCCCTTTGTGTAGTTTCATTTGGTTGACCACATAGTAGTGAAACCATTTGGTTTCTGTCCCTTTCTATCTGGCTCATTTCTGCTAGAATGATTTCTTCTAGGTACATCCAGGTGTCTATAAATTCATCAAATTTGTCATTTTTAATTGATGAATAATACTACAATGTGTATATATACCACATCTTTTAACCAATAGACATCTTTCCTTCTATGCAGGCATTCAGCTGTCTGTAGTTACTGGCCTATCCATGAGGAAGTAAACTGAAGGTTTTTTGGGGTGAACAGTGAGCAGCTATATGTCCCTAGTGAGCTATGTCTGTTGTGAGAGGAAGGATTGTGTGAAAAAAAAAATCACACTAACGCTAACTTGAGTGATGAAGGGAGGCCTGTAGCTATCAAGTGTTCACATGATTGAGAAAAAGGACAACATGAGTGATCATGTTGGGATGAGGGGATGAGTCAAGATAAATTTTTATAAATTTGAAGTTAACTGCATGGTTTATAAGATCAGCCTGGGCTGAAGTTATGTTTTGCATCCATTACTGTGTTAAATCAGCTGATATCTCCATTTTATCTAGACAATAGAAACATTTTAAGCCTTTGAATCAACTGGAATTCATATATATGCCCAAATGTTTTGTGTCCTTCAGAAGAAAAGAGAGACTGCCAGACCATGGATTAATTTGAAACTTATTGATAAGTAGAGATCTCTATTCTTGTCAAAATTCTAATATCAACATTGTGTTATTTGGTATAAAAATTATTAGTGATGTGAAATTACTATCACTATCAAAAGTTGGTGTTTAAAGACATTAATTATTTGGGAGAGTCAGAGATCACAATAATGTAAAGAATATATATGTAAACAATATATATATAAACAATAAAAATAAATTAAAAAGAATAAAGTATTACAGATAAGACTTATTTATTTGAAAACTTATAATGAAACATTTAAAACAAGAGGAGGCAATTACAAGTAATTTTAATAGTAAAATTCTGTGGCAGTATAAATAATGCAATCTCTCAGAGGATCTCTCCCCATTTACTTTGAGAGGAGTATAATAGATTCTTTTACTTATATGCATAGAAATCAGAAATTTACTTTTAAAAGTTAGAATATAAGAGGTAGGGGTCCTAAAAAGCTGTTTTACAGAATGCAGTGAATCAGTCAGCAAACAGTGCCTGGACTTGTGGTGTCTCAGGTAACAGGTACAATGACGGACCAATCTAGATCAGGGACAGGTTTAGTTACCTTCTGTCGGTAGTTTTCAAGGCTGGGGTAGGATCCCATTCATTGGAATCCTGGTTTGTTCCGTTATTTTTTTTTCTTCCACTCAAGTCAATGGAGTTACTGTTGAAGTTCCACTGTTTACTCGGTTGAAGTCCTTAGATTTTTGAAATCATCTTTATATTTCACTTAGAGCTTGAAGCACACTTAACTAGAAGTGGCTGAATAAAATCACAGTGAGGACATCATTCACAGTGACTTCCTTAACAAGGTGCTATGTAACCATAATGCTGAAAATGCAAATAAAACCAACTGATTGATAGAGGGCATTTCAATATGATTTTTATGTATCCTTTTCTTGGGGTGTTTGAAAATGCTCAGTAAACGAACCAGAGACGACAACTACAACAGGCTTCTCTGCATCTTCACCTTGAACTGATATGTTCCCATAATTTAGAATCTCGTTGGCTGCTGTAATGCAAAGCTTAGCAAGGCTCCACATTCTGGGCTTTTTCTGACCAACTCTGCATCTTGTTCTGGACTGTCTTCCTGGACTGTGTGGTCAAGAGTGCCAGTGCCAGGCCTTGAGCCCTAGGTATAGACACATAAATTTGCACAGGCCCCTAGGGGTAGACAGTGATGTCTAAAAAAAAAAAATATATATATATATATATATGTGCAATAAATTAAATTTAAAAATCCCACAATGCTCACTATTTTACTCAATTTTAAAAATAATTTTAGTTTTGTGAAAGTACTATGAGATAATAGTAAAAATTTTAAAATGAAATAAGTCATACCTCTGACACCTAATAAATGACCTCAATTTGCTGCCCCCCCCCAAAAAAAAATTACACAAGCAATTCAATATGAAGCAAGCACATGGGATACCTGAGACAGGCCAACATATCCCAGAGAATCATCTGCTGAGACTAGACCCAGCTCTGTGGTTCTACAAGTCTATAAGCTTTACTGACATCACAGCAGGTTATTTCCATTTTCCTTTGGAATTGTCTGGTAATGCCTAGAGCAATGAAGGCCCTAACTGGCTCAGACTGAGGTTTGCAATTAAATATTACCACCAAAATTTATGGCTAGCATTCTGATTACAAGCACAGAGTTCAAGATAGCAGTACTCATTGGCTGAGCTGATCAAGTTCACACACTCCTTGAATAAGGGAGCTTTGTTACCTTTTAAAGCATTGTTCTAGATAATCACTTCTCTTGAGTAGAGAAAGGGACACTTTATACATTTGTCTAAAAGCACTTTCTCTTGTCCTAGCTTTGGAATGATAAGTAGGAGCTGCTAGACTGAGTTACAATTAAAGTCAGACTGTAGTTGTGGAGACCCAAAGGTCAGTGTGAAATTTCCAGGGTCAACTAAAAAGGAAACTTTAATTGCTCATTTACATTCTATCAGAAAGAATAATATTCTAGAAAGGAATTTGGAGGGGGAGAAGCCTTCAAAAGTCTGGACCCTTTCTTACCACAGAAAAGGCCTCCCTGACATCAGTGGGGATCATGGCAGGTGTCTTATGGAGTCCAACATTTGAAGATGAACTTTTGTCTAGGTGACACAATGCTGGCCTCTATTTCATATCTGTCTGTCTTCTCTTAATTTTAAAAGAAAAATATTAAAAATGCATGAAATGTATTATTATTAATCATTCTAAGTTAGAAAATTTGTAATAAGGTCTTTTATTTTCACTCTGAAAAAAATGATTCATCTTATGTTGCTTACAAGTGAGATTCAGAAGAATTCACAGCTTTTGGCTTTCTGGATTGTTTTCTGGAGTGTCCCATAGAGTTGCTGGCCCAGTGAGATGAGGAAACAGGGTTCAGTTGAGGCTGAAGGCAGGGTCTCTGCTGAATGCACAGGACAGAGGACATTGCAAGTCTGCTTCTCAGCAGCTTGACTTGCCCCAGACTCCCTCTGGGGGTGTCAAACTAAATTCCAGGGATTTTAAGACCTTCCTCCAAGTCTGGCTAAGTCAGTCCTTCAAAGAAACATCTTTGCCGAGTGAATGAGCCCTCAAGGAGACATGATTTTGTACAGTTTTCATACTATTATGGTACAGGGAGAGAGGCTCTTAAAGAAAACCCAGTGCCCTTAATTAACACACACACACACACACACACACACACGCATGCACGTACACACCTTCTAGTATCAGTGGTTTCTCAGAAATGTCTATTTAAAAAAATTAATAAAAGCTTCCATTGTCATTAAAAGCAGCCTCTCTTCCTCTGCCACTGTATGATGACAATACTTATATCTTTTGTTATATATCTTTCATTTATCTTATTTAAATGAAGGTAAATGTACACAAAGGTAGATGTGACATATGAAATGTCTTCAAATTTACTTAATTTTATCAAAAATTAATTACCTGACTCATTCATTTACTTAACCAGTATCTAGTGGTTTTTCCCCTCTATAAGCTAGAACTTCACTAAGTGATGATGCAAAGTCAAATCAGTCCCTTCCGTACTTTGCCCACATGGAGGAGAGATGAAATGTGAATATATACAATAAAAATTAAAAGTAGTGGATAAAAGTGTCTAAAAAAAAGTGGGGGGGGGTGGAGAAAAGGAGAGATTACTTCCAGCTGAGGGAATTAGTGGATGTTTTGAGGAGACTTCACTTGGGGGAAAGGCGAACATTGAAGGCAGGTGAGGGTGGGGGTGGGGAGCAGCAGCACGGGCTGTGCAGGGAAAGTAAGGCTAGTGGTGATTAGCAGCGATTGGTTCCATAAAGCCTGCGATAAAGCTGCCGGAGCAACAGGAAGTAATGTTGGGAGGGCAGGTCTCTTCAGTCTAGAGACAAAGTGGTTAAGGATTTTAGGCCTGATTTGTCTTTCCAGCAAGAAATGGACAAGTGATACTGTAGTTGTAATTCTATATAGTTAGTTGGGGAGAATTAAATCTGGTGGAGTGAAATGCCAAGTGACTGGAAATGGAAATATTGACTACAAGTCTTTTGCATAATGAAAATAAATGTTTCCTGAAGTATGGAGAGTGCATGCCTTATGGCATATAAGGTGAATTTAAGTGGTACCCAGATTTTAATAGGAACATACTTTAAATATGTATTAGAGATGTATAACTTGCTTATCAAACCTCTGATTGCATAGACTATTGCCATGAATGAATCCTAAGGGGGAGGAGGGAAGTAGGTCTATTAAACTAAAAACATTAAATAAAGAGTATCATGTATGTGATCTGCCCATATTGCTGAAATCCTGAAGGTTTTAGGGGAATGACTGAAGCTTGGGGAACTCTAATTTAAGAGATAGTCGAGTGCCTACATTAGGGTAATGGAAATGGAAATGGGGAGATAAGTATGAGAAACAGTCTGGAGGGAGAATCTGCAGATTTTGGCAATCTAGATGTGTTCCACAAAGACAAGGGAGAGAGCAATCCAAGATGCTGCTACAGTTTTGAGCTTCTCTGTTAAAATGTTGATAATCATTAAAAGACATAAAGGAGGAGCAGGTTTATGAGAAAATAAGAGTTCATTATATGAGCATAAAGAGTTTGAGACACTTTCATAAGGCATTTGAAATGCAGAACTGAAGAACTGTAATAGGAAGAGATTCCCAGCAGACATCAGAAGGAATAGCTGAAGCTGTATGGTTGTGACTGAGGAATATCAGGAAGAGAAGAAGGTCAAGGGTAGATCCTTAGGGAAGCATATATTGAAGAGTGATAGGAATCTGAAGGATTCAAGAAGATATCAAAGGGTTAAAGGAAAAGCAGGAAAATACAGGATCTTGAAAGATTATTCCAAGCTGAGTCCCCAGTGTGACCCTGTATTGTACATGAGGTAGTTGCTAAGCAAACAATAATGAAAAAGAAATGCATAATCAACAGAATTGAGATCTGCAGAGGCTGAGGGGCAAAAGGGAGAAAATACCATTGAATTTGGCCGGGAGGAAGTCATTGGTGACCTTTAGGTCTGTAGAGTCTCAGTGGAGTGACAAGGGCAGAAACCAGATTGCAAGGAGGGAAGGTCAGAGTGTGGGGGGTCCGGAAGTAGACTCTTCTTTCAAGACTGTGAAAATAGAGAGGATGCTAACTTGGGGAGTAGCAGCATTGGGAAAGTTTTTTCTTTAGAAGAATTATGTTCAAGTATATTTGTAAGTAAAATAAAAATGATCCCGTAGAAGTGAGGAGACTGAAAGTTCAAGGGGAGTTGGGGAAAGGAGGGCACATTGGTGGGAGAAAGTAGTGAAGAAGGGAGTAAATGAATGATACATGGGGAGATGTTAACTAGCAGTGTGGAGGAATAGTTCTTTATTTGAGACTGGGTGAGAGTAAATTCAGTTAGTGAAAAGGAGAAGGAAAGGGAAAGGGAGGAAGCATGAATCATGTGGTCTTGGTCATTTCCTGTAAGTAGTCAGGTCATCTTTGAGTTGTGAAGGAGTAATAGCAAAGGTTTGTTTCTTGAGAGACTTGGGTAGGTTGGCAGTTCTCAGTGCAAGGAATCTGGAGGGAGCAACTAGGAATGAGTGTAAAGACTGCAGTCTCAACTTCTTTAGCTTCTTAGGCATTGAAAGCAGAAAAGGTAGATATGAGATCTACCAAGATATTGAGGTTGGTAAGTTTCCCTAATAGTGGTAAAGTCTTAGAGTATCTGATATTTTCTGATTAGTTTAGTTCAAATAATCATCAGGCAGTTGACAGAGAAGGTAGCCCTAAGCTTCTGTTCCTCCAAGTGCCCCATGTAGTCTTATTCAAGGTCTGGGTATAGGAATAGTAGGTAGATTCTATTAGTTGAATTCAATCAGTTGAAATACTGAGACATGAAGAAATAACTGACTATGATACATACCACACCAAATTTGCTCCTTTAATTTTTCCTGACATTTAAAGAACTTCTTTGCTGAAATAGTGAACACTTGATCATAAAAAGCCAAGGATTGAATTTATTTCCATGTGGGAGAATGGAGGGACACTGTTTTTTGGGAGTTAGACTTGGGTCGATTTACCGCTTGCATGTAACACAATGTCTGCAGGCCTCTATTTTCTCATCTGTGAAAAAAAAAAAAAAGCATTTTTTTACAATTTAAACATGGAGTTTAAAGACTATATTTCCAGTAGGGTTACTATGAAGATTAAATTAACTAAAAGACCTCTATATAGTGCCAGGCATATAAGTTGCTTTTAAAAAAAGGAAATCAATTTTTCCCCACAATTATTTTTCAAATTCTCCTTTGTTAAGTTTTTATAGAATATTCTGAATGAATTCTGCATGCATTTGACTTTGAAAAAACTATATTTCTGTAACTTAATGGTTTCAAGGAAAGGAAAATATTTGTCATGTAACTGGATAAATGAAAATCTTGGGCTGTAGTCTTAAAAATGAAAACTACCACAAAGTAGGTTGTTTATTGTAGACTGGGACTCAGTATTTGTCAAGCAGTTGCGACCTTGCTCGGTGTTACTGTTGTGGGTGCCCTTTGCTTTGTTATTTTGGCTTGCTTCAATATTAATCTTATTCTCTCAGGCAGCAAACTAAGCATCATATGACAGTTTCCCTCTATACAGAAAGAAAGTCATTGATCACCAAGAGCGCACTGAGTTACTATGAGTGAATTAAAGCAGACCTATCTTGGCCTATGAACAGTCATGATGCCCATGTCGGTGTGTGCATCTGTGTGTGTCCAATGCCTGATGTAGTAAACTGTTACTCCTGTTTGTATTAAATGAATGAATAAATTAGGGACATTTTGATGAATACAGGGAAAAATCTTGGGCTGGTGAGAATTTGATCAGATGGTTTTATTAAGGAGAGATGGTTGGCACCCGAACTTCCCTGGCTTTGTCTTCAGATCATGGGCCATTGTTTTTAAAATGAATTGCTTGAGGACATTGATGATTCTAATTTGTGCTGGCTGAAGAGAAAGCCAAAGAAATCCCAAGAAAGTGCACAGCAGAAGGGGAAGAACAACCCATGTACAGATACAAGACCAGTGCTCTAACCCCTGAGCTATGGAGCCTCCCCTGCGCATGTACAGTAAATTGCTATGTTTTGACCTTTGTTTTCACCTCATGAGAAAAATATGTGATGGCCCATCATGAGAAAATTTGACCAGAGTGTAGATCTGCCTCCAAGGTCTGCAGAGTGAGGAATGACCTAAAGCAACAAGGCTTTGAATTGGGGAAGAGAACATTTACAGGGCCAGTGCCACTGCCCTTTGGGGTGTGAGGGATATTTGTGTGGGAGAAGGTCACTGGGCTATGTCTTAACCAAGGACAGGACAAGGATCAGTGGATGTGCAGAGCTGTAGATTTCAGCTTCAGCTCAGTCAGTACTTTCTAAGCACCACATGGGTATGTGGAGTGAGTAGCTGGAAGAGGTGGAAGGAATCACCTTTCTGAATACGTTTAAGCTGGTATGTTCTGTCTCTGCACGTGTGTCAGAGAAAAATTGAGAAATTACTGAGATGCTGGACTAAGTACCACCCAGAGCACCCTGATTTTCTGACTTTGTGAATTCAAAGGGAATATACAGCAAAATGCTCTTTCAGTTGAAAAAGAAGGGGTGTGTGTGGAAAGGGGAGTGTATAGTTCAGTAAGAGGGCAGACAATAAAAATTAACCTAGAAGAATAAAGAGCTTTTTTAGCCCAGTGTGTGTGTTTATTTGTTTTATTATGTTTTAAAGGACCCATTAGCCAAATTTTATTCTTAACCTTAATCAGATTCTCTGATTAAGGATTCTTCAAGCACTCCACAAAATAAGCAGTCTTTCCTCTCACATCTGGCAATTTTTGTAAAGAGAGCAATATGCTCAAGGCATAGCTCAAAATAGAACTGAAATTTCCTGACTTCTAAATCCCTGGCTATCTCTCTACAATGCTTCTTATCCTGAACTTTCCAGAGGCTGTTTGAATTCACCCTTCCAACCCTTGGGGGCTTCTCTTTCAGTGATTCACAACTCTATTTGTCCGGTTTCTGAAAGGATAGCGGACTTGGCAAGTAAAACCTCTGAGGGTAAATAGTAAAAGGCCTAAATGCAAAGATGGAGGATCTCTCCATTTCTGGGTTGAGACTCTCATTTTTAGTGAGGAGGACAAAGGAATAAAATCATACAGCTTAGAGGTCTTGGTCATGCATCCCAAGATTTGTCAGCCCGCAGTTCCTACATCAGCATAAAAGTCCAGTCATTCTCAAAGGTTCCTTTCCTTTCCATCTGCCCCATGTTTCTTATTTACTGATTCCAATGCGCCATTGTACTTGATCTACTCATTGACATGAAGCACAGGGTATGCCTTCTTGAAGGAAATTTTGGAAACATTTCCAGGTTCTCTTCAATTCTCCAACTTTATCCTGAACAAATACATAATTAGATTGAGAGAATTCACTATTGCTAAATAGAATATAATAGTGGAGGTAGTATTTACATTCAAATCTACCTCTAAGAATTTATTACATTATTAATTATGCTAAATTTGGATAAATAAAGGGCAACATAGTTTGATCCCTGGTAGTTCTACAAATTATCACCAAAGGCCATTGGTTCCCAAGACTGACAACTGCTCTGCATTCTTCTGGTGTGGACACCCAGAGCTGTTGAAATGAATTGAGACGCTTGTCAACAGAATGGAAAGCTGGCCTTCATCAAAACAATTTTAGTCTGTGAGACTAATGACCTTTCCTTGCTGTTTGTTTTAGTTTGGAACCAAATGAGAAAACTGCTTTAGATAACAGTAGGTTAATCTTTTTTCCCCAAGTATTTTATTGGGAAAAACCAAGTTGCCCAATTGTTTGTTAGCCAATCTATAAAATTAGATAGGTAGGTAGGTAGATAAATAGATGATAGACAGATAGATGATTCATAGATAGATGGATGGATAGATAGATAGATAGATAGATAGATAGATAGATAGATAGATAGATAGATAGATAGATAGATAGATAGATAGATAGATAGATAGATACATAGATAGATAGATACATAGATACATAGATACATAGATACATAGATACATAGATACATAGATACATAGATTAGTGGACTAGAGGAGGACTAGCTCAGAAATCTAACTTTAGCATATATTGAAAAAAAAACATGAAGATCATGTCTAAGGAGAAAAATTCCTTTGTTTACTCACATTACTTCAATAATAACAATTTCACTTGGTAAAATATAACACTTCTAATTGCCGCTTGCATCCAGTTTTTCAGTTTTGTTTTGTTTTTCATAGCCATAAACTGAGATTGCTGATGAACAGTCTCTAGGGAAAGGATAGGATCACCTTGTTTCCTGTTCAGCCTTGTTGAAAGGGGGGAAAAAAAAACTAATGAAAGGGAAGAACATAATGGTTTTGTAGTCCAGGTAAAAGGTTTAAGGAAGTTGAGAGATCAATTAATTTTTATATCCTGATCACTAAATTTCTCTTCTGAATTGCAAATAAATTTCTGTCTTGGAAAGCTTAGAAATCTGCAAGCCAAAACAGTAATATAAACAAGAGATATTCAATCGGAAGTATAAAAGCCTTACTGGAGAAAGTAAAAGTTAGGTGGTTTTTATTTATCTAAAGCACGTTAGTGTAGTCCATTTGAAGTGGCATGTAATTAAAAAAAAATATGCACGCATATGGCTTTTTTGGTTAAGTGTTTATGGGTGGGAATGTATGGAAATGTTTAAAGTATTTAAGTAAAAATATCAAATAGGTTTTACATAAACCACCAGATAATTTACAGACATTTGCAGCATTGACCGTTTCCCTATGGTTCCACATCAGGATGGAGAACAGACTCGCTGCATCATTGTGAAGCAATGAAATTTCTGTAAGTCGTGATCTGCTGGCATGTAATAACTCGATCTGCTTCATGCAGACAAAATATATTAAAAGTATGGACGAGTGAAGTTTGTGCCCCAGGGAAAAGGCGAGATAATGCATTGAAATTGTTCAGAGGTAGTTAGATGCCTAATGGTCTAATATGTGAGCTATGTGAGGTCTGGGGTCTGGTTCTCATAAATTCTGGCTAGACTGATCCTGTAATTTCAAGCAAAGGATAAAAGCGTTAGCCAGAATCATCAGTGCTCAAGGTCCATGATGCTAGATATTATTCATGTAAAGATTTTAAAAGAAAAAAAAAAACACTTTAAAAGGGACACTGTGGAATATAATTCACGATGCCGTGAATTTGTATGTTTGTGCTTGAAAGTATCTGCATACCTATGCACTTGGTACAAGCAATTTAATGAACTAAATTAACTTGGAATTTATACAAACCTTTCACATCTCTTCTATGATGGGATAGGATTTTTGATATAATATAATAATGTGCTGCCTGAAAAACCATATAGGATCTAATTATTTCAACTTCAAACTGACATATCTGTGTTTAAATTAGAGTAAAAAACATGTTTGTAATAAAAATTTACCATTACAAATGGAATAATTTAAAACCAATTTGGAAGGATTCAGGAGTGATTAGAGGAAAAAGTTCCCAAGACATTTGGTAGCCTTATAAATGATTTCACAAAATATGCTCAGATTATCTGACCGATTATATTGTCTGAATACTGAATCCTCATATTTAAAAAGAGAATTCCCTAAGAACTGAGCTTTTGAAAGATGGTAGGTTTGGAAACCCTTGATAACTTTCTCCTTTATATAATTTATTTCATTGTGGGGGTAGAAGTTTTGAAGTTTTCATTTGCAGTTTCTTTTCTTTTTTTAACTAGCTCACTTATGTTTGAGTCTACAGTATATTTATACAGTCTTCCTGCCAGAATCGTTGACAGTATTTTTAAATGCTTTCCCTCACTGCCTAGGTTATACCAAGCACCGCTCGCCTTAAGTTCTCAAAACTATACCACCCACACACATCATGAATAGAGATGTGCATACTTTTTTTCTTTTGTAAAACAAAGTGTTCGATCTAAAATTACTTTGGCTTCATTGTGACCCTGAAAAGATTGTCTCAACTTCATACCTATGGAGGTAGCTGGTAAGCTTCTATTTGATATTGGTAACAAGGCTATCATTCTAAAACCTTGTTCATAAAAATGCCTGCATTTACACATATATGCAACATATATATATAATATTATAAATATAATGTATATAATCTCTTTTTGTTATTGCCATGCTTTAAAGCATTCTAACATTCTTTAAGATTTTAGAGCAAAATATCCTTTGGGCAGAAAAGCTCGATCTGGTCTTCTGAGTGGACCTGAAGATATTTGTAGATTCAGTTACATTTGATTACTTGAGTTTGACTTCCAAATTGCTGGAAATACTTAACCCCAAATTATTGTTTGACAATGCAGTACATATAAACAGCCATAATCTTTTAATATTTGAAATACATACAAGTATCTCAGAGGTGATTCTTTATGTACAATGAGGAAACCAAACTCAGAGTCTAAAGTAGTTTTTTTTTTAAACCATCACATTACAAAATTTGCATGAGTTCTGCTTACTTTTACTCTTTTTTTAATAAGCAAATGTTTCCATTCCACTGAAATTATACCTTGAGGAAATATATTGAGTTTTCTCTACCAACAAAATTATAAAGGAGAATTTTATAAACTCATATTGCAATTTCTTGTCACATTTTGATGTCCCAGTAAACTTTGGGCAAGTATGTTAATATTTTTTTTATAAAATCAAAGTATAAGGGTTTTTAAATACTGGAACGCTAGGAGTTTATTTTGCCTCATTTAAATAATTACAAAATAGAAAAACATCCCAGAATTACATTAATGAGTTTCTCCCAGTATTATTTGGAAGAAAATCCTAGCAACAATTTATCTCACTAGCTTTGATCCTGAGTAATTTCATTAATGTGTTCATCCTTCCTTAATTTTGCTTGCCATTTTGCCAGTGATATTGTGCTGCTGGTTTATGAACAGAAGATGACTGTGTGACATTCCTCAGCTACAGATCATTTGCAAGAATTAGTGGTAGATTTGGGTTACTTAACTTTTCATTATGCAGTCTATCTTGTATGGAGACTCATAGTATTAGCAGGAAGGGCCAGTACTGGAAATTTAGAATTAGTTTACATTTTCTATCCAAAGTTAGGTAATATGATTACCTTTTGATTATTTCAATTCTAAACATCTCAGGGCAAAATTCAAAATCTGTGCTAGAAAAACTGAGTAAATTCCTCTCACCATCCCTCATCTCTCCCCCTCATTCTTCAAATCTTTTCCAGACTGTTTGCAAAATGAAATTATCTAATTTCACGAGTATTTGTTAGAAGAAAGCACTATGCTTCAGTAGAGAAAACCCAGAGTCCCAGTTTCAAGGCCTGATAACTTAAGAAAAGACCTTTCTGTCCATGGAATACCACCTTGGATTTCAGTGAAAGAACTATCTGTGAACCAGCACACTGTATTATGAATTTATGGTAAATGACAAATGTCAACAGTTGAATTATCAAAACCCTTTGCTGCAAAACTCTGAGAAACACTTAAAATGTGAAATTTAAAAAAATACTAAGTTCTCCAAGTTTAAGAAAATACTATGTGCTTATTATAATTGTTTTATTTCATTATTTTTTTCTAAAATCTACATCATTAAATCAAACTGTAGTAAGAATTTATTCAGGACGTTTGAATATCCATTGAGGCACTGTTTCAAAATGTACATCTGCTTGCTTAATTATAATATTTCTGAATTTGTAACTCTTGCCACTATTAAATTTAGTTTTTAAAAAGACTTCAGACTAGGAACCAATGCTGAATTATTAATTTGAATATTATGAACTTTTCAAGTTCTAAATATAAAGGAAGAAGTACTGAGCTAATTTGACTAATTAATCTAGTTGATTACAGTGTATTTATACAAGCAGAGTTAATCTAACAGACCCAAAAGTTTAAGGAGCCTCTAGTTGAGCTTTGAATGAAGCAGATTAGTAATTCAGTGACTAAACAAGTAATTAGATTCAAAATGGACACTTTCATATATAATAGATATTTTCAGTCATCTTATTGAGAGTATAGCTTGATAAGTTTAAGATTTTGTGCTTTCTAACATCCAGAAGATATCCTGCACTATCACTCAATTAGAATTTCCAGTGATTATGCTACAATATCATGTTCAGATTAAAGCATTTTTCTTCTTCAGGTCTTCTCACTGCATTGAACTATCAGTTTTATTGATCTAGTGCATACGATGAAGGTACACAGTGAATAAGCTTTATTGTCTGTTTAAATACCCTACCTACTGTGATGTGAATAGTTGCCAAGTGGTGAAAATGGATTCTCCTTTTGCTTTGTGACAAAAACCACATTTAATAGCTCTAATTTTAGGCTAGTCTCTGATTCTATCCCATGACCGAAGAAAAAGATGTGGAATGTGCCCAAACAGAACTTCTAAAGGTGTATGTTAAATCACAGGGTGTTCCTTTGAGTTTTTATAAAAAGAGAAAAATCTCATTGACTTTATGGGAGAGTGAAGGGAAAATATCACTCAATGGATTGCTTGATGTGAGGGAATACTATAGCATTTTGCTTTAGTCTGATACTTAGCGGACAAGTCCCCTGAGTACGAAGCATGGCTAATACTGTTCTTTTAAAGTGCCTAATGTGGTGTTGACACACTCAAATGTTAAATAATATATTTTAACATGAAGGGAAAGCTCAAAGCTTTCATGAGTAAGACTGAAAAATAGTTATACATGCCCTTGATTCAAGGAAATTAAAGAGGCAAAGAACTCATAATCGTTTATTCATTCCAGGAAAAATTCTTCACAGTCTTGCATTTAGCACATGCTGGATTTACATTTCCTAGACTTCCAGGCCTTCAAATCCTTACTTGAGAAAAAATTTTATGTAATAGCTCTGAATATCAGGGATTTTTTTTTTCTGAAAAGTATTCCTCCTTTGGCGCTCACATTTTAAACTATTAAATGAAAAACATTGTCTTTGCTTCTTCTTAAAACTCTACAAATAGTTAAAAATATTGAATTGTATTGAGTGCATTGTATAGTATGTGAATTGTATTTTGAAGGTACAAAATAAAAACAATATGCTTGTACACACTAAGTGCTTTTAATCACCCTTCTTTGACTAGTTCCTTTGATATTTAAACATCAAGCCAAAATAATGATTTCAAATAAGAAATTTCCAGGTATGCCAAAAAAGAGACTTTGAAAATTATGTATGTGAACAAGAGATTATATTTACAATTCAGGCATTTTTAAAAAACCTGCCACTTCACTTTAACAGCTACATACTTTTTCCTATGCTAACTTCTATTGACTGTTTTGATATTAGACAAAATTAATATTTGCCTGCAGATTTCATAAAATGCGAATGTATCTATTCACTTAACCAGTCAATTTATATTTTAAACCGAACTGTATTCCTTTGGAATTATGTAAAAAATATAAGAACTTCTTGAAGATGAGGTTATAGTGCTCTGCCTCCAAGGGGAACCAGTACCTGAGCAAGCAAGGTGCTATACTATGGTTTTCACTAAAGATACAGTTCCCATGTAACATTCAATAAATATCTGGCAACCACTACAGAAGAAACAGCAATGAAACTATTGTGTGAATGAGGTATGTATAGTACTTAGGGTGCATAAACAATTGGTAGAGTAACTACAGAAATACAGTGGCACCAGCAGAGTTGTGACAGTAGTGAGATGTGTGTGGCTACCAATGACCACATTCATTTTTACTTACCAGATCTCTAGGGAGAGTTTCAATGACTTGAAGGAAGTAAAGAAATCTTGGAATACACCTGGGCCTTAGAGAATTGTCTTCAGGGCTGACCTTGGGATGCCCCCCCCCAAATTTTTTTATTTTAAACACTTAATTTCATCACTAAACTCACCACTGGGATTAGGTAAAAGATGGAACATGACATCTCTTTAGATGGCATGACCACCTGAAAGTATGAAAAGGAAAAGTCCAAAAGGCAAATATTATTTTCCTCCTAGTGTGAACTTTGGCTAACTCTGTTACATGTTCAGAAGTAAATACCATAATGAGCATATTGATGATAGAGTTGATTCACCTGCACACTAACCAGGCAGAAGGGTAGGAGCAGTGCCAGCAAAAACCATACTGGCCTGAAAATTAATTGGAAAACCATGAGCTTTAGTTTATTCTGTCCCCAGTTGTCTCCTACTTGTCACTTAACCTCTTTTATACACATTTTCCTTACATTAATTTAATGCTAACCACTGACTTGTTTAACTTTCAAAGAGCATGACTTTTTTTTTTTTTGGTAAGTGTTTAAGCATGTTTTCTGATGGTTAATGAGTGAATAAGTGGAGGAAATGTCACGCATTGACGATAAAGAAGAAATATGGTTTAAATGGTGGTGTTTTGAAGTTTGACAGTGAGGGGATTAATTAAAAATGTCTTTACAGGAGCTAGATGTCTTTGGATTAACTGGTAGGTCTAAAGGTCCATAAAACAGGGTCATTTTTTTTTTCTTGCTGCCCTTTTTTACTCTCTTAAAATGAGGTTTCCTCTATTATTTTGTTATCTTCTCTGAAGAAGGGGTAGGATTATCCAGATATATGTATATATAAATTTTATTACTATATTATGGAAAATAATGAATCAACCTCCTTAAAATGCTGTGGAAAATCCATAGATGAATACAAAATTGTTGTTTGAGGGACCTGCCAAATCTCAAACATCTCATTGAAGAGACAGAAAATTGTCTTCAGCAATAACCACGGTGTTGGTTATTATTTAAGATAGTTCCATGAATGGTTATTTATTTTAAGTTTCTACTTTAATAAATCTTTGCTGTCTTTCCACAATTTCATTATGTAATGACTTATGCATCATGACTTGGGGTTTTCAGTCCTGGGCCAAGATGAGCTATTTCCCCCACAACTGTTATCTATTATAACAAGTAGCATCATAGCAGTTGTCTAAAAAGAAGACTTGTTAGAAATGACAATATTTTTGTTACTTTGAAAGGTTTCCCAAACTAAATGACAGGAATTTCAGCCAACAACCATTGTCATTGAACTCATATATGCAACAACAATGGAGAAATTGATGAACAAAGAGAACAAGTAGTTTTGAGTTCCCCTGATGCATAAACTTCCCTCCTTCCAAGGGAAATCTAATGTGACCCATTTGGATGATAAGTGTCTGACATCTTCAACAATCTAAAATGGTATTCCAGTGAGAAGAGCGAGCATTTAAAGCACAATATTATAGCCATCAAATAAATGATGAAACAACTAAGTCAAAATTTTGCATAGAACTGATGTGCAGTGCATAAAATATTTTCTGCAGAGAAACTGAGTGTTCCATCTTTGACCTAATCCCAGTGCTGAGGTTAGTGATTGAGTATTTTTAAAAAATGAACATAAATGAGATAACCTTTTAAATTAAAATTGGTCCCTGTGAACTGAAAAAGAGATGAATACCTCCCAGACTCTCAGCTGATATGCTAACCTTTTCTTAGCCACCCTAGTTGATCTTAATCTTATACTAGTGAACATTTAGCCACTTTCACCACAGTTTCATGCCATTCCCTGAGAGACATTGTTTTCCTTAAGCACCACCATCAGGTTGTAACTTTAGTTAAGAAAGTTCACAAGCAGTGTCACACCTCCTCAAGAATTTCAGATAAATTCTGGAAGTATGTCTTAAGACTTGACAACCTTCTTTTTTCTCCATAGCCACCTCTTTGTGAGAACACTTTCCCTAATTCGGTGCTCTGGCAATATTATGATCTAGAAATTTTTTTCTCAACTAACTTTTTTGGCATATATTTTTCTGTCACCAAACAGCTTCTGCATTTCCTGGACTAGCTTCCTGCAAGGTGAACATTCACAAATCTCTTATAAAAGCAACTCTGCATTCCAGTCAAGTTCCATTCAAGAAAATAAGAACCACACTGGTTATTTTCACGGAGAGAATTCAGTATAGAGATATGACTCAGTAGGTGTTAGTACCTGATAAATCAAAACAAAATACAACAGAAACACTGAAGTCTCCCTTCAGAAAACCTCCATCTCTTGGCTGGGAGGATGGGAGCAAAAGAAGATTGGTAGCTGGGTAGCTGTAGATCTAGAAGGGGAGAGGAAGAACAATATGGAGTCAGAACTCAGTCCTCAGAGGACGGTTTTTGTCAGCAGATTCTTGCACAGGTATTTCAGGAGGGAGACCTTAATCTCTGAGGAAGCACTGACAGATTAGCTCCAACATGTCTAAAGTGGGTGAAAGGGAGCTGCTTCTGGGGGTCTGAAAAAAACTGGAAACTAGTAACAATGTATACCGGTTGGAAACTAGAGTGGTGGACTAAGTGCCCTTCAAAGGCCCATGGGGGGTGGGGGGAGGGATGTTATGAGCACAGGAAGGAACAAGTGCCAAACAGGGAGCCTGGGGACAAAAAGAAGATGTAGTTTCAAGAGTCCCAGCCCAGCATCCCAAAATAAAGTATAGAAGAGAGGATTTGTTGGCCAGAGATATTTGGTTTATAAAGCCTAACCTGGAAGTTGCAGCAGAATCCTGAAGGCAGACTCATATTAAATAAGAAAAGTGGGAAACCTAAGGATATTTTAAAAGAGAGTTGAAGTTTGCTAGTGAGCACTAAGACTTGATAATTTTCACAATAAAATGATGTGAACATTTAGGACAGTGGAAACCATATCAAAATGGATGTCACTAGCTATTTTACAATTCCTCCCAGCTTCCCTTTCAATATCCATGAGAACACATAATAATAAATAATAAAAGTTGTGGTAAGATCAGAAGCCAAGATGATAGAATCTGGGGAGAATAGAGCCCATTTATAGGGCATATGGACCTTCAACTCATACATAGCATAGCCCTTCTTTACTGCCTGGAAGAATTTGTGTGATGAGAGGTAAGAACAGGCTGCACAGCTGTCACCCTCTACCTACTGACCCAGTGAATTAAGAATTGTGCCAACCTTAAATGTGATCAGAGACTCCTGTCTTGGGAGATGCTCTGAGAGAGTACCATTTCCTTCACACTTCCATTGCCACCATTCTACAACCAACAAACACTGAAATGCAAATGAATGGCCCATTAGGGGAAGTTAACAATTGCACAGGATGTTCAGATAGGTATAGGCTTCATGAGGAGGCCCTGGGGGGAATGGAGCAATGAGAAAGGAAAATCAAAATATGCTTAACTCTGAAGGCAAATCCACTCACTTTCCAAGTGTTGTATCTACTCAGAATAAAGTGAATTATAGATCTGAAGATGCTCTAATTCAGACCCGGAGCGAATCAAAATGAGTGCTTTAAAGCAAAAGTTGGGAATGGAAAAGGAAAGATCAGGAGAAAATTAAAGAAGATTGAAAGGAAGCTAAAGTCTAAGAACAAGATAAAAACACACTGAAAACAATCAAGAACAGAATGAATCCTGCCCCCCGCCCCCCAAAAAAGTCATCATGATGGAGAAAGACGAAGTAGAAAACTCATCTTCCCTGATAGACCAGAGGACAGAAAGATGCAAAGGATGAGTTAAAGTGATGATAGTAGAATAGAGTGTGGAGAACCAACACGTGGGTAATTGGTCTTAAAGAAAGCTAAATACAAATATAAGAAAGTGGTAATCAAGAGCAGAATAGAAAAAATATCACAACTTTCCTGAAATCAAGAAAGTTGATAGAACTCACTGACTCATGGTAACATATTGACTGATAAAAATGGGGGAGGGATAACTATTCAGATCCACACATCAAAGGAATGAAAGGGAATGAAAAGATGATAGGTAGTTAGGTAGATGTATGGATCGATGTCAAACTGATTTTAAACCTCCTGCCAAAAGTAAATAGAACAACTACCAAATTTAAGAAGAAAATATTGTGACTCAAATACAAACCAATATGTTGATCATTTTCAAACAAATATGCAATGAAAGAATGAAAGAATATCATAATTATTCTTGAAAAAAATTAAAAGTGCTTATATAGCAACTAAGTGATAGAGAAAGTCAATTTAAGGATTCAGGAAGAATGAAGTCATGATCTATAATTTGAAAGCAGCTAAAATAAGTCTTTAAATGTCATAAAATACGGTAAAAACTAACTGTAAAAGAAAAAAATCTGAAAAGCAGGTACTTTATTTCAGATATAATAAAGCAATGTTCTTGACTTAAAAATCTAGTTTATATTGAGAAGTAGAGAATAGAATGCCTAAGTCAAGTTTCATTTCATATATAAGCGCAAAATTTACAATTCAATTAGTTATTTGACTCAAAAATTCAGGTTAATGAATGACACTGAAAAGTAATAGCACTAAAAGATGCTATAATTTCTTATAAAAATTCCTCTGTTATTTAAATAATCCCAAAACATAAAAAGGGATGAACATATTCTTGATTTATTAAACCTGGAATCATAATTGACAAAGGTTTAAGATATGAGAAAAAAGTACATCTGATCTCTTATGAATATAGATTCACATATCCTAAGTGGAATATTAATAAGCAAAATTCAAACTGCAGTAGAATTGAAGAGGAATTCTTCCAGGAATACAAAAATCTTTCAATGAAAGAAATACATTAATGTTATTATGTCAATAGATCAAGGGAAAATCCGTATGATAATTATGTTAAAAGCAAAATAGTGAAAGTCAACAGCCATTTCTGATTTTTAAATTCTTAATAAATAAGGAATAAAAGGGTATTATTAACATGAGAATAACTATATACCAGAAAATAATACCGTAAGTAGCAAATCAGATAAGGAACCCCTAGAGATCATCTCTCTAGAGTTAAGAAACAACCCTTTCTCAGCTTTTCTCAAAGTTGCTCTGGATATTCTTCATCATTTTAGCCAGAGAAAAACAAAACACTGGAAATTTGAAAACCAAAAAGGAGACAAAATTGAAATAATTTGCAAATAGTGTAATTGCCTACTTGAATAAAAAGTCAAATGAAATAAAAAATATTCAAAATAACTTGAACTTACTAGGTAATAAAATCAATACCTTTTCATTTGGCAGTAAGAGAATGTAAGGGAAAAATCACAATAAAAATAATATAATGTCAAATAGTTTACAAGGTAATATTTTATTTCTATTTTTTTTAATGATAAACAAAATTAAGGGACATAAAAGAAAACTTGAATAGATAAAAAAGATAGATAATAAACATAGACTTTTTCTCAGTCTGAAATCAGGTAATAAAACAAACAAAACAGGACACCTAACTAGATTTACAAACGGGAACAGTTGGCCCTTCAAATCTAGCCACTCATCAGGTTCGTCTCCAGTTCATGAGCATGTAGTAGCAAGACCATACTACCTTAAAAGGAGGCAAAAGCAAAATTTATTCACTAAAAAGACAAAATAAGTAAAAGTAACTGAAGGTACAAGGAACCTCTTTGGTTATCTTACCACATTTCCATCTCTTAAGTTCAAAAAGCTGCAGGTGGGTCCTTCAGCCACGTGCATCCAAGGAAAATGGTGTCCCACCTTTAAGTCAACATATCCAAAGAAGAAATAAAGATCATATCCTCGATCCTCTTTCAAAAGGCACAGCTCCAGCATTCTTCCTGCTTTAACTCTGAAGTAGATCTGAATCACCAAGACTCACTCAGAACAGAGGCAGCAACCGCTTCAGACATTTCAAAATGAGAACAGTAGCACTCCAAGTTCTCTTCAGGTCTCCAGGCAAGTCCCAAGTTTTCAGTTTCTAAGTTAAAGCAAGTTTCCAAGTATTGAATTTACAAATCAGCTTATATAGGTCACAAGTTTCTCCAGCATGCTTCCCTGGGCTCCTCACCAGCCCAGGATGGGCATTGAAGTCCACAGCATGGCTTCCTTCCCTGCCCAGCTTCTGTACTTCAGTGGCAACTGTGGGGGACCTCCAGCCATACTGCTTCTTAAATCCCTCTCTCTGTCCCTCTTGTGAGAAACTTTGCCTTCCCTTCTTGGAGTCTCCACCCACAGGGGAAAATGCACAACCCTAATGCAGCTTTACAAAGGTGGGGCTAAAGACCCCCAATTTCACCACATCACCCCTATCAAATCTATATATCAGTGTCTTTAAAAAGAAGTTTTTGAAGAGAAGACTGATAAAATTGATTCAAAGTGTGATTTTGAAGAGTAAATGCTGGTGTTTTGTTTTTTTTTTAAAGAGCAGTGAAAATAGGGTATATTTTACTTCATACAGCTTATGAGACTATAGAGTAAAAAGTTAGCTTTGAACATGGCATATAGAACAGAAGAACAAGTATAGAGCTATGCAAAGTTTACATAAAAATTTATCTTAAAGATGACATCTCAGTGAGAAAAGAGAATACATAATGTCATTTGATTCCTAGTGAATAAAAAAGTTCAGTGTAGGAATAAAACAGCTAAACTATTAGAACATAACATAGTTATTTAAAGTTAAAGAAGGTTCTCTGAATATGATATCAGGGGCAAAAAACAATATTAGATATGACTGTTTAAAAACTAAGCATTTTAAGGCAAGAAATGCCATAAAGAAAGTTAAAAGGCACACTGTGAACTTTGGGGGTATGGTCACAATTAACATGAAACTAAGTAAGAGTTAATATTGTTGTTATGTTAAAAAAATAAATTAGAAGCACCCAGAAATGATTTGAGGAGTTGACAGAATAGAGGCATATCTTCTTTTATAAATAAGTTTCTGAATTTAAATATAAAATGGAGAATGAATTTTTAAGGTTATGGGAAAATCTTTTACATTTCCAACCACAACTATACTATTTGAAATGTTTGGTAAGCAGTGTTTTAGAATAATATACATTTATTACAAATTTAAAAGTATGTGAAAAGTAATAGACTATATATAAGAAAAACATATGAAAAATGTAATTTTTTAGTAATTTTATTTCATATAAGTTATTATGTTGCTGAGTGTATACAGTTTTAACAAACGTGCATCTGTTTAAAATTTGCTCTAATGTATTAATGAAAATTGCTAATGATCATTAAGTTTGGGAACAAACTTGTCCACAATAGTAGTCAAGAAAATAAAAATTAAGATGCCCATTTTTAACTACTACATAGACATATATCAAAGAGAATGATAGACCAATATTAGCAATGATGTGAGAGAAGGCCACGTTCACATTTTGCTAGAAAATTAGGGCCTATATAGATGTAAATTTTCTGAAGAATCAAACCTTTAAAAATATGTACTTTTGATATAGCATTCATATCTCTAATAATTTCCTTAAGTGTATTCATTAATAAAAATATAAATAGGTATTGATTCCAATTATTATTTATTTTAGTCATAGCACTGTAGCAATGTAGGCAATAATTGAAAACAAACTAAACAATTAACACATCCATATTGTGGAGTATTATGCAGTGATCAAAAAGAATATTGACTAAACTACAGCTACATGGTTTTACTTATATGAATATTTGTTATGATGCGCTGTTCACATCTAGAATTCAGTTAAAATGTTATCTGCCATAGAGAAGATAATTAAATTACTGAATAATTTTAGAGAATGATAATGGAGATATGTATTTATTCATATAAGAAATATTCATGCCATTTTAAAAACATAATTAAAATATAGTAGATGCAGCATTAACTTATTTTTTGGTAAAAATATTATAAATTCAAGTATGTATATATAGAAACTATTATGGGAGATTATGACTCAACATATTAGCTGTACCCTTTCTGGGTGAGGTATTACTTGGAATTTATTTTACTTTCTTTTTGCATTTTCTGTCTTTCCTTAGTTTTCTACCATTAAAGAAACACTATTTCTTTAGTAATATTTATTGCTTTTTTAGCATTTCAAAGTAAAATGTTCCATGTAAAAAGCAAGAATGAGAAAAACAACAAAAAGGTAATCTTCTGTGCCTGAAACAGAAATGCCAGTATGGTACGGCAGTCAGTGCACAGATACTAGAACTGGACTCGGCTGGAGTCATCTAATCTAGATTCTGCTCCTTAAAACAGTGTCACCTCAGGCAGGTCATTTAATCTCTTATTCAGCATCTGTACAATGCAGTGTTGCTTAGAGGATTAGCAAATCCTGTAAATGTAAATGTAAATCACCCAATGCAGTGTCTGGCACATATTAGGCACTTAAGCAAAGGTTAATCCTTAGGGCTGCTGCTGTTGTAAATGCCAAGAAAATTGTCCTGAAGACCCAGAACAGATTTGCATTCTTGAAAAGGAACATAGATTAATTGCTGCATTTTTGTATGTAATATATCCTATTGTGAAATAAGGATGATGTCCGAGGTTTTGCAAAAAGATGGCTGCTTAAGAAAGTTTGTCACTTGTTACAATTTGTGTTTGTGTTGTATATGCCCTGTGAGAGGGCTAGAGAGATAACACTTTGCATTTAGATCATCATAGACCCAAAGCAAGGTCCTTTTTTACCTAATGGCTGCTAAGTCAGCAGTGAGGGAGTGAAATTAGGGCTGCTTGCTTAGACTCTTCCCTGGTTAGACTCTTGTTTCTGAATGAACCCCACTGTGTAGCCTTTCTCACTAAGTCCAGGTTACTGAAAATCTCTGGAGAAGAAAATAAAGCTCAAAGAGTCTTTCCTAAATTTTATTGTAAGTAATTAAGATAGGGTGGGAGTTCCACAAATAAATGATCCCCGCATTCTTGGACTTCACAGCATCAGGTCTTCTGTGAATATTAATATTGAGTTGATATGTATTACTATTGTGAATTGACTGTGTGCTAGGCAAACCCTGACTGTGTGCTGCTCAGTAGTTTATTGCAGCACTACCTTCTGTATTCTAACAAGTTTATAATATTGATATTATTTATTATTCTTATAGATGAGCCTAAGACTTGACCGATGTCTATGCACAGTACAGGCAAACTGTGTGCTTCCACTTTATTGTGTCTTATGTCAAAATCTATTCTCCTAAACACTTCACTACTCTGCTTTCCCTTTCCTTCCAAACAATAAGATTATTTTAAAGCTGTGTTTCAGTGTTTCTCATTTGTTGCTGTCTCTTTCATGGATTTGATTTAAATCCTTTTCTTTAATATCAATGCCATGAGATGTCTGGTTTTAAGTATATATATATATATATATATATATATATATATATATATATCATTATTGAGAATCTGCTCCTCCTCAATTGAGTTTTGGTTCTAAAACTGTATTTTGTTATTTACCAACCCCCACCCATTTCAGTTTTAAGGTTTTATAAGTAGAGGTTGTATTTTACTTCTCGTTCTATTCCATGCAAGTGTAAAACTTGCCCATTGTAGGTTATCAAAACATTATGTTTAACTGTGTGTCCCTATTGCATATATATATATATATATATATATATATATATATATATCATAAGATTTGATCATCTTTTCATAATCGGTAAATTACTTGCAACAAATATTTTGGTAAGTTAGTTCTCAACCCTCAGGTTTGCTCTCCATCTCAGCCCCTGCACACCAAGGTGGAGGGAGAGCTGCAGTCTCCATCAATGATACAGTTGTGATGTGTCATGCTCTTTAAGAGTCAGTGTTTCCAAATGACATGTGTTACACGTGGATGTAGTTCCGCGCAGAAGGAACCACATTCACATGCTGGCATTCCATTTGCTCATGTCCCACAACCTTGGACTTGCCCAGCAAATGACTGCCTATGGGAATATCATCTAAACTAAAAATTGCAATTTAAAAACCAAACCCTGCAACTCACTTGCTGTGTGACCCTCAGCCCCTGACCTATCCTCAGGAGCTCCTTGTGTCTGAGGTGGGACTGTAGCGTTTGTCTCACAGTATTGCCGGGAGGAAAAATGAGGGTGTAAGACCTGTAGCATAAGCGGTAGACATTGGGTAAACTCACAGAATGCTGGAAAAAACTCTTTTTTTGTGCATCCACTACCTTGCTTTAAGAAACTTCATGATTCTGCTTTGAATAAATTTAAGGAAATATGTGATTTTAAAAAACAAGAAGGGAAGAAAGTAATCACAGGCCTTTGGGGGAGTATCTGCACCTGAGCGATGTTAGGATAAAGCTTCAGTTCACTGAAATTCGAACAGCTTTCTCCAAGCAGTTCAACCGAACTGATTTGAGGAGCACTTTTGTTTACATAAATAAAACACTAAAAATGTTATAGAGCTATTCCATGGAGAAGCAGCATACCTGGTAACGTAAGACTGTTTTCATGCAGTTTTTATTCAAGGCAAAACATAAACCAGTGAAAGAAAAACAGAAAGTGATAAAGTAATGTAGCTATATTTTCCATGAACATATGGTGGATGTTTAAAATGAGGTATGTCAGCTATTACTTCCCCAGGTGCTTGCCTTGGTTTTGATAATAAGGTTGTTCTACAGAGGGATTTCCCATCTCTTGGTATTTTGATCTTCTTCTAGAAAATACAAGACTGTGTCTTTTCTCATGGGCACTTTACCGCAACATTAAAGATAGTATTTCCCCTGATTGGCACATGAGAGGTGGTAAGAACAGTTCTGATAAGTGTGTCTCTCCCACACTGAATTACTTTCTCACCCAAAGCCTAGGAAAACCCAAGGCAAGAAGAAGACTGTTCCATTCTTGACCAAATATGGCATGGAGTTGTATTAGGAGGATTTGGTACCTCATGTCCTGTCTGAGCCTGGATTTAGCTTATAGTTATGTTAGCCTTTGTGAACCAAGGCTGCAAACTTGAAAGTCCAGAAAGTATGGAGTGGGGATGGGGATCTTATTTGAACATGATTATTTGAAACTTGTATTGGGGAAATTGCCTTTTCCATTTCTATTTTTCATTATTTTTTTAAAAGTTAAAATGACATGTCATTTCCAAAATGATTTAGGAATTTGAGAGCATATAGGAAGAGATGTTGGTATATAGATGATAGAATTTTCAGAATATGAACAATTGAATTTTTGCAGAGTGAAAACCCCAAACTTAGTCCTAATTGACCTTTGTAAGGTGTAACATGAATTGGGCAGGAGTTTGAAATAGGAAACATCTAAAATCTGTTTGATGATTGACATTTTAAAACATAACAGAATAGACTTGGTATCAGTCCTGATGTAGAATTTCCTAAAATTATGCAGAGTATACATTTCCCTATACAAAATTATCAGGGTTTGTCTTTACCAGAAATTTTGGTGGTACTCTCCAACTTTCTAGGAAATGGAAATGTGACTGATTTGTATTAAGATGATTTTAAAGGCAAAAATAGAAAATGGTCTCATTTGGAAAACAATGAGAGGAAAGCCTATGTGGAAATACTGCTGAAACAGATGTTTAGAAATATGTAATGACAAATTCTAGCAGGTATCTATGGACAACAACAAGCATCACATTTGAGGTGCAAATGTCAGTTTCAGGTATCAGTGGCTTTTTGTATGACATATTTTAAATGAAATATTAATATTTTAAAAATAATAGAAAAACAATGTCATTAGCCTCCTTTAGGTTTTTCTTAAACTCAAAATGTAGTTACAGGTTTTAGCTTTGATATTCTAATTCTTATTTAATCATCATTATCCAATTAGTCTCTTCATCTTCCCCATGTCTTGTGAAGTATTGTTCCATTTTATAGATGAGCAAACCAAGGTTTAAAATACTTAGAAAGCTGATGGCCAAATGGAAACTAAAGTTCAGTCTTTTTCTGTTACAGCTCATTTGCCTTTCTGGACAATTAAAAGCACCTGTGCACATACAGACTAATTCTAGTAGATACATAATAGATTGAAAAATAGCTCTTAGCTCATGTAAAGAAATCTCTTTTTTGGTGCTAAGCTGTAGTTGGAGTTTCAACATTTCGCTATATATTGGAAAGTGATTTCAAATCAGGAGTTGGGGAATTTTTCATTTGCTTTTGATACACAGGAAAAAAAAAACCTAAAACAACGAATCACCCACCCTGAATCCTTTAAATTCTACCTTAGGGGAGGGAAATTTTTGTTACACAATTCAATCTTAAACCTTTGTGAAAATTACGGTCATTTGGAAACCACAAGAAATGGTGTTGAGTAATGTCCCTACTGTCTCCTGATAACTGTAAGGCAACACATGATTGAAATAAAGAATAAGAAGGATAAAACCTTTCCAAAATGACAGGTTTAATCAATACATGTTAAAAATAATTATCATTACAAAAGCACATACAGTGTGAAGAGAAGTTAGAGGTTCTTTGAGAATAACCACTGTTTAATCACTTATTCCAGCCATGGGGAAAAATTAATATGCGTGCTTATTTAAAAACTTAGTAAATGGATAACATCCTTCTGAGAGGTTTACCTCCCAGGTCAGCTTGGCTAAGAGAACAGCCACTCACAACCAAAAGACCTTGCATTGCTCCCATGCCATCTATTAAGGATCCTGTAAGTGGCAGAAGGGCTATTTGATGATCTTTTCTCACTTCTTCAGCTAGACCTCACCAACCACAATTGAATCATTCAATTCTATCCATTGAGCACTGCCTGTATCAATACTCTGAATTATTACTTCATTTCAAGCTGCTTAGAAATGATTTG
Source organism: Uropsilus gracilis (assembly GCA_004024945.1). Taxonomy (NCBI): domain Eukaryota; kingdom Metazoa; phylum Chordata; class Mammalia; order Eulipotyphla; family Talpidae; genus Uropsilus; species Uropsilus gracilis. Next base: position 113,984 of record PVHY01000667.1, read on the forward strand.
ACATTGTTTTATGGGCTTTTTAAAGAAAGTTAATTCTACTGTGACACTCATCCACTTATTCATTCATTCCACAAATATTTATCAATACTTTCTTTATGAATCTCTTCTGTGCTAGGTACCGGTTGCCCTTGTGATGCTGATATCCTGGTAGAAAGACAGCTAAAGTAATTACCCACAGATGCATATATATGTGCAACAGTTAAAAATAAAATAAATAAATATAAAAATTTGAGAGTATTTCTATTTCAGTTGTATTCATTTTCAAAATTATTTTGTCTGTTCAAAACTTTTGAGTTTACATTCAATTTTAGAATGTTATTACATAGAAAAGAAAACGTGCTGATACTTCTACCGTAATTAAGTTGGGTTGGGTCTATATATCAACCTGACATTTTCTAGTATTTTTACAATTGACATGATATATCACCCTAATGTTTTAGGTCTTTTTAAATCCCTCTTAATATTAGCTTATATTTGTTAACAAATAGTTTTCGCACATATTTTATTAATTTTTTATTATTTTAAAAAATTAAAATTAGAAAAATTTCCCCTAAACATTTCATATAAAAATGTTTTTCTCCTAAAAAATTCTCACTATATCAATACAACTCATTTTATATTTCCATTTTTTCCTGTTTTTTCTTTCCTCATCTTCATATTGATAATGCAATGCCTTTATCTTATTCCACTGAAATGTATTACAATTCACTTACCTATTGCTCTACACTTTTGACATCAGCTAAGAAGTATAACTGAGGATGACGGTATCAGTGAAATGCTGTCCAAATGCCTTCTCTTTCATTTTTCAGCAATAGAAACTAAGTTGAAGAGTATATAGCCTGCCACTTTCAACTCCAATGATGTGAAAATCCCCCTTTATGGAGAATGTAAAGTCTCTTAAGTATTTGTATTAAGAGTAATGCATGTTGCTTAGACTGTTAAAGAAATATTGATTCCTGACCCTTAACTGGAATACTTAGCTTTTATTTTTCTTCTTTTTACATAAATTGTGTATATTGTGTTCCCCCTCAGGGAGGACTTAAAAGCATTTTGTGTTATGGAGGCTCCACTCTGTGATCTTATTGCTTTTGAGATGAATAAATGGAAGTCTTGCTATCACTAGAACAGACCTATTTTTTTCTGTTTAACAAGGCACACACATAGCATGGGGCTGAATTTGGCCCCAAAACTTCTGAAATTCCAAGCCAGTTTCTTCCAACCAAATTTAGCTACCAGCTTTCAGCTGATGAGAAGCTTTGGCATATCAGCAATATAATTTTTGTTCAGCAAAAACCTCCTTGGATCTTTTTAATATAATTTTAAAATTTGTATTATCAGGTGATGCTTAAGCATTTTTTAGGAATTGACTGCAGACACTTGCTCAGAAAACAGTGTACCTTAAAGGTGCTTTATACCAGTCGTCAAGGTATTAGAATGAAGTGGATTGGCACCCAAGCATCTAAATATGCTATAGGAGATGAAATGTGGCCAAATAAGATTTTATGTTCTGACTATTCCTCTTTCCATTACTAGCCAGAAGCAAGTAAATCAACTTAACATCCCCTCCCCATTTTATTTTTAACAACTTCTTAAGAAGTTTGAGTGGGTTCTTGCCTTCTTTGAACATATACAATGGAAAAATCAAAAATTTTTAAGATTTCTTATCTATTTATCTGTTGATGGGATGTTGCTTTAAGCACATTTAATATTACTAATGAATTTAATTACACATACTGTAAATGCATTAACACATTTTTATTATCTACTCTAATGTGATACAGTGCCCTCCCACAGCCACCTTAACTTAAAGCTTTAATTGCTTTCCCCTAAGCCTCAGCTCATGTTTGATTTATCTGATTTCTTTGTATAAAGATTCTCTAGTTTACGATGTGTACACAAGTCATTAAATTGGTGTTGATGTTTATGCAGTGAACTTGCCAACTGGTTACAGCAGACATCCCTTTATGAATTTATGATGGGGCAATAAAGACAAGTGTCAGAAGCCCCTTGTATGGGAGAGGAATCACTTTCCTTGTGTTATGCTGGGGACAGTCGTATGAACACTTCCACTAATTTGTATAGTAAGGGGCAATGTTGAAAGCCAAAGTCATCAAATTGTGAGCACTCTAATTTATTACAGTGAGAAGGTGAGGGAGGGTTGGAGAGAGAAGCACACTTAAATGTTTGCATTTTTGAAATGTGCTCAAGAATTTTAACCAGGAGTTCATTCTTTGTACACCTGACTGGGTATATATCTTGGTATATAATGTGTTTCAGTATATCTAAGGCATGTCAGCATTGAAAAGTAAAAGAAATATTTGAAGAAGACAGCAGTGTAACTTTAAAAAAATTGCTTATTTATTTATATTTTGCAAAAATAGGCCCCAAAAGACACACCACAGTCTTCTCAAGTATTATGTCATAAGTTTGCATGTTTTTAATTATGGAAAGGTCTTCAAAGATAGCAGGTGTGAGCTTAATTTACTAATTCTTGTGCAGAGACACAGGCTTTCTGACTGAGAGTGCCAGCATGCTAATTTCAAAATAACTGTTTATGTAATGGAGTAGTGCTTCCTCAGTACTGGTATAGATAGTTTTTTTACTGCCTCTTCATGTTTGCAATTAGAAATTTAAAAAGTTAATTCTTGTTTTTTAATGTATATCGTGGGTGATTTATCTCAGTATTTATTTCACATTTCCCATACACATATAAGTTTGTTTTCATATAAATGATACCGATGAATAACCAACGAATTAAGATGAGATTTACGAACTCAGAAACATAGAAGGAAAATCCAAATAAGGAAAAAACACTTTTATATTTGAAGGAAAAGATGGATGATCAGGGAGGTGGAGAGAAGGAAGGAAGGAAGGTATTCCAGATGGTTCTGAAATTTGTGCAGCAGAGAAGATTCTCAAATGTCATGTGGTTTTCTGAAGAGACAAAAACAGGACTTTAATGTTGATGACAGAGATGATATACTGGAAGTGAGATAGTGAAATTCATTTTTATCTATATTTCCTCTCAAATCTCACTCTTTGTGTAAGCCTTTTTTCTTCATACTGAGAAAATTCACATAATTAAATGCTGTTGAGTGCAGACTAAGCGAAGAAATATAATATCTAATTAGCAAAGTTGTATAGATGAAGATTTAAGATATTTGCTACCATCTAGAAATGAAAGGGATTAAAATATCATAGACTATGCTTAAATTGCCTCTGGTAAAATATTAGAATAAAATAAAAGAGTAATTTATAGCCAGTTTATGTTCAGTAAGGGGAAACAAAATGAAAAAAAAAACTGATTTAATCAATGGATATTTTTATTGGAATTCTCCACTAAAAGGTTGTGAGTTAAGCACACACAGAATAAGAGATGTGTGAAATATGGCTCCTTTCTTTCATTGAGGACCTTACTGTTTTATTAGGGAGTCAAGGGCCCCCAGTGTCTGTAATACAAATTAGTATGTAATCTGTTCTACTTGATTAATAGAAGTGTGATCAGATATCGTCTGATTCCTTTGAACTCATAAATGACTGTTTTCAGCCTGTCTAAACTGGATGCAAAATTCAACTACATCATTGAGCTTCCTCAAGAAATGCAACTTATACAAAGAGTTTTAAAATCCATCTAATTTTATTCAATATTTTTAGAGTCATGGAGAGCTATCATATTACAGAACTCATATTACTAACAAATTCCCTTTATAGTCATCTCTTCCCCTTTAATTTTACATCTCTCTCCATCTTTTCTCCTAGACTATAATGCAGCTTCTCAGTTCTTATTAGACTGAATAGCTCCTGGCTTTGACGAGAAACCTTGCTGTGACTAGAAGCCGCACTGGGAAATTTCAACCCCAACTTAAGTGCTTATCAAAAATCCTTTCCAATGGAGTTGATTTTTCCTACAAAGAAATTCTTTACAGTTATCTAAAAGAATGTAAATTTCACCATGTTCATTTTTAGATATGGAATGAAAAGAATCTCTTTAAAACAGTGATCAAAGTAAACTCAATCTTAAAGAATGGCATATCAGCAAGTATAAACTGTGTTTTGCTGATTTAACAAGAAGCACCAAAAATCTCAAAGGTTTGAAATAGCGAGAATTTACTTTTGGATAAAGTTCCTTCTATCTGGGCCACCTCCATTTCTATAATACTAGTATGATTGCAGCAGTAAGGAAAAAAAAAAAACTGGGGCGTTCCCATTAGCAAATGAATTCTTCAGTCCCCAAATAGCACATAGCTATCATCATTTGTCCAGAATTAGTGCATGGTTTTACCCAATACATGGAGACAAGAAGTTCAGAGGGCTGGAAAACAGGTGTTTGCGTATGTGAAAACGAAGTGTGAAGTCCAGAATAATGGTGAGCATTTGAAATGTCAACAAGATAGAAAGTGTGTTGCTGACAATGGTATAGGAATAAAATGGTCAAAAAGACAGTGTTATTTGACTAGAATATTACATATGAGGCCGGGCATGGTGGCTTGTGCCTGTAAGCTTCAGCCTATGAAGCGGCTGGGGCTTAGGGATCGTGGTTCGAGTCCCACCTGGGGCCCATAGTGAGACCTAGTTCCAAAAAAATAGCTGGGCGTGGTGGTGGGCACCTGTAATCCCAGCTACCTGGGAAGCTGAGGATGGGGATTGCTTGAGTCTATGGTACCCCGGACAACGAGAGCCTGCCATTCCACAGGCAAAAATAGCAAGATCTAGTCTCAAAAAAAAAAAAAAATAGAATATTACATATGTGTTAAGAGTAGTGGTGTAAAAGTTGGAAAAGTAAATTGGGCTGTATTCTGAATGGCCTTCATATGCAGTATATGCAGGCCAAGTCTGTTTTATTGGTGACATGAAGCCTTGCAATTTGGGGGAAGATTTTGTTGACTCACGTGGTATCTCCTTTTGGTCCTGGTGGTAATCCTAAACTCAGATTTTGAAATGTGAAGACCAATTAATGTTCTCCTTCTAGATTAGCTAAGAATAAGGGAACATTCAAATCCCAGTGTTCCTGGGGAAAATGTGAAGGATGCTGTACTAATTCATGTCCTCACTATATGTTGAAGATGCTTCATGCCCCCTCTTACACCATATTCCACCAAAAAGACTTTAAAGAACCTTGAAGACCCAGTAATAGACAAGTAAGATGCTGCACGACCATACTCCATTGAAAGCATTTGTCGTTAGAAAAACTGGTGATATGACCATTGAAAGTGTGTCAAGGTAATTGTTAGTTAGGAATCAACTGTGTTAAGCTAGGGGGACAAATGTAGAAAACTCCAGTTATGTGACAGAATCATGGACAGGATGAAAAAATCTGATTTACAACTATATTTATTCAGTCTGAATAAATAGCTACCACATGTTATGTGCTTTATTAATTACAGTGTCAGACATGTAGTCTTTCAGTTCATTTAGATGCCTTGTAAGGTGGTCTGGCTGTTTATCCAGTCCCATCCTCCCATTCAACCCCTCTCACTCTTCTGCATGACTCTGCTTTTTTGTACTTGTTGCCTCCTAGCTGATTCTGACTTCACTCACGTCTCTTAAATGTCACCTTCTCAAAATGTTCCCTCTCGTCACCCCAGATAAAAGATTGGCGTCCCCAGTCACTTTCAATTTCAGTATAGAAGTGAATTTGATGAAGTTTTTCTTCGTAAAACATACCACCTCCTGGCAGGTCATATATTTTTTGTTTATTGCCTATATCTCCTATCAGAATGTAAGTTCTATAAAGTCAGAGATCGTTGATTGATACCTGTCTTTCCAGTGCCTGCAAAAGTGTTTGGCACTGAGTAGCTACTTGTTCAATTAACAGGTGATTTATTTAAGTCTTATAAGACCCCTGTGAGATAGGCAACATCCATTTTCCTTTTATGTAAATGAATAACCAGAATCCTAGGGGGATTTTGGTAGCCTCTTCACAGTAATCACTGAGCCAAGATTAAAATCCAGTAGTCAGATTCTGTACATTTTGCCCCAGTCAGCTGACAATCTTCTGCTCAGGTCACAGTAATTGAAAGTTGGTATGAAAATTACTTCTCAACAATCCAAACATTATATACATATGTTTGAACTGTTTTTATAATATTAATATATATATTTTGTAAACATGATAAATATTTCTATATGTTTGAGAGAGTGAACTGACTGTTCTCCCACACCCTACCCCCCAAAAAAAGATGTCTTGTGGAGTTAATAGAGGGTGATCTCGAAGAGCAAATTTGCTCACATGGGCCAAATGTTTCCTCCTACAGAGTGGGCTGCTTCCCAAAGAATTAGCCTCTCTCAAAATGAATTATTAACCCCAGCGTCCTGGCCAAATTCCCACTTGGATAGCCTAGGAACTGTTCAAAACTTGGAATCTATTGAAATTAGCCTGGCTTGATTGCAGGCTCTGCATTAATTGTGATATAATAGAGTTTCTCCAGAGATTTGTGCATATATTATTCTAATTTGTATGGACTTGCTTTGTCTCTTAAATTTTTTTAGTTTCTACTTTCCCTCGTGAGATATGGCCTGAATTTCTTTATAAATTTTTCTTTTTTAAATTTTGCTGCATGACTAACTGCAAACTCCTTTTCCCTAGACTTGCCAAGCCTTTTTCTCACTTGAATAACTACTTAGTCTCTTGGTCATTATCACAGTGTGTCGCAGACATTAGCCACTAGAAGCTTCCAGATTCCCAACTCTTGCGCAAAAGCAAGTGTAGCCTGGTAGGCACAGTTTCACACAATGAAAGTTTTCTAATTGTTTCTATCAAGTTCTCTGTCCTTAAGAAGCTTATGTTCTAGTAGAAGACATGCATATTTTAAAATATATTGAATATGTATTTTGAATAACTGACCTAATGGCATAACCATTATAACTTCCACATACATATACATGCTACAAGTATGGCTGTCAATTTTGATAAGTGAGACAGATCACTTATTTGACCTGGTCATGACACTATAATGCCACATCCTGGGAGGGTGACAGAGTATGTGTTTAGTTAAAGTACAAACTCATTTGTTTACTTAGAACTGAGACAGGTAACCAGGATTCTATGATGTTGCATGGTCTTGATAGTTACTGTAGATCTCATATAGTCAAATCTTGTAACATCACATGATGCTTCCTTTCCTTAAAAGTTAGTATAATCAAATCAGTGTAATTGATTGTGTTATAATGGATCATTTCAGCAATGTTTTCCTGTTCTAAACTCTCTATGTGGAGAATAAGAATGAAGATTTTGTTAAAAGGCAGAAAGAAATTAAAATGATTCCTGGGAAATAATTGGCCTCATAGATTTTCAGCATAGGGAAAGAAATTGAAAATGCCAGGCTTACGCCTGCATTTAATTCTGCCTGAATCACAAACAAGCGATAAGTCACTTAGACTTCCTACGTCGGTTCTTTACCTTGATCAAGTGAAATGAGACAATGGATATGAGCCCTGTGCACTTAGAACTTCAGCAGCTAATATTAGAAAAATGCTTTGAAAATGACAAATGGAAAGAGCTATAAATGCAGTTGCTAATGGATTTATGGGCTTTTTCTCTCTCCTTCCAACCTATTTCTACCAGGATTTTTCAAAAAATTTCCCAGGTCTCCACCTGAAGTGTGACCTGATGGCATCATAGAACATGTGTTTCCTGAGTTGGCTGAGTGTTTCCAAAATGTATCTGCACTGTAAATTCAAATGTTTATCCACCACAGCATTAAATCATGGAAAGTGTTACTGCCTTGGTATGATTGTCATATATATTCTACCCAGATTATTGTTGAAAGTTCTGTGGGACTTTCTACAGGTTTTTTCCCCTTTATCTTAGTCAACATGAGCTAGAAATATATAGTTCTTTGTGGAAAAGTACCAATTCAGATTTTCAATAATAAAACTAAGTTGATAGAGTAGTTATAAATCTGTAACACGAATAAACTTCTCATCCCTTTGCCATAACCTCCCCCCCCCACACACACACATTGTGGTGCTAACTACTGGTGTGAGAAAAGAGGGACCTATTAATTGTTAGTTCTTCTACTTCCCTTGTGCACTTGTAAATGAGACACTGCTTGGTCTTACTCAAACGTTGAAACATGTTCATTCACCGACTCCTATTGAGCTTCTGCTGCTCTCCCAAGCACTTTTCTAGAAGCTGGCATACAACAGCCAACAAAACACAGGCTTGAAAATTCAAGTACTTATTAATAAGTCCATCAGACTATTTCATTTGGCATTTCTTGTAAACATCTAAATTTGTTGATAAAAAAAACAGAAGATCATTAGTCTACTGGGGGCATTAATTGCCTTGCAAGAACATTATTCATCTTAGCAAAGAAATCACTTTGACAAATAGCAAATTCAGTAGTTCAACTTAAAATATTTATACTTACTCTAAATTATATCCCCAAAAGTCCAAGGAGTTAAAGAAAGTAATGTCTCTAGAGAGTCATTGTAGGTTCTTTATTATTAGCATTCTGATTACTCAAGATGAAATAGGAGAATATTTTCAATAACTCAAGAAAGAAAAAAGAAAGTATCACCTGTCAAATATCAAAACACCAGTTCCAATCTCTGTTTCTCCATTGCTAGATATACCAGACTTGTTAAATAACTAACCCAGCTCTGGTAGTTATCCATCAATGTTTGTAAAGTTGTACAAAGATCACTATGTATGTAAGTTTATTTATTCTTTATAAGTATACATTCCTACATTATTTTAAAATTGTCTGGTTGGGTGTTAAAAAATAAATGAAAACTTTTAAACTATTGGTTTATACATTTTTTCAAATTTTTTTTCTTGTATGCTGTGTGAAAAATTTGAATGTTCAAATACTTGAATTGAAAACAATCTTTCCTTTAATTACTGCCAGGTCAGGTTCAATATTAAATGGGTACTGATTGTCACCTGGGACTATCTAAACGAGGACAGTTTGTCACCCTGACATTCTTCAATAACCAGATCAGATCCAATTCTTGATATTACATGGTGAATGAGTTATGATATGTATGGTGATTTTCATCAGCAATTTTGACCTTGAGATAATTTTTGATTCCTCCTGTTTTCCTTCTTACTAAAACTGCCCCCCCCCATATCTTCTAAAGAAAATGTCCTTATTCTGATAAAGCACATCCAATAGTTTTATGGTATATACATAAAAATAATATCTTAAATTTGTTCAATGATTTTCTGCTGGAATCTAAAGGCCTTTTGTGACTTACTTCTTGTCATGTGGCAATCTGGGTTTTGCTAACTTCTCAAGAATTAAACACACTCAGCTTATGTTGCATGAGGGTATATTACCAATTACTCAAATCAGACTCTTTAAATTATTTAGATATTTAAATAATTCATATGATTCACTCAATAGCATAGAAGTAATCAAGTTACCTTCAGACTTTACTTCAAATTACCCTGTTTCAGATGAAAAGCTTATCCTTTTATGGTTATCCCATCAATTCATGGTGCCCTTAAATATTCAGGTTTTATATGTTGCAGTGGAATATCATCAAACTTAAATTTGTCTCCAATAGATACTACATACAGGGCAGATGTTAGAAATTATAGAACTCTGCCCCATTATGTGGCAAAGCCATGGGTGAGATCCAACTATAGAACACCAACAAGTAGGATAGATGCTTGACTAATAGAAAAGATGCTGGCTCTGCTGGCTTACACCAACTGAGTTCAACTACACTAAAGGTGTATTCTTTTAAAGTTCAGTTTTCATGGAGATAACTTTATTCATGGTTTCATAAATCCTATGAGAAATGTTTTCAAAATGTAAAGCTCTATGACCAATTTATAATATACAAATCAGGAGGAATAAGGGTAATTACTTTCTATAACATCTTATCAACTCTTAGGTTGAAAAACTATGTCCAGTACCTATTTTACATGTTCATATTTTGAATATGTCCCTTATTATTTATCTTCATGCTGTTCAAGTTGATATGTAGGTGCCAAACAGAACAGAGACATGATTAGAAGAACATTTTCTGCAAACTCAACTTAGTGTCTCAAGAGGAGCCTTTTATTTTATTTTTTTTATATATTTTCTGGTTTGCTGTCCAAATCAGTACATACTAATTGTTAAGTAAACTATTAATACATGTTAGCGTATACCCAGATTGTTTTGCCAAAAACAATTATTTTCAAAGCCTTTAATTTTTATCCATAGATTTTTAATTTACTTGGATGTACTCAGCACACCATTTAATTAGGGTGGTAAGAAGTTAAATACTATCAAATGACTTGATATTTTAATATAGAATTACTTTTATTTTAAATGATTACATATTTAGTCAATACATATCTAGAGTGATAAAGATATCTTATGCACATATATAATTTTTCATTTTGTTTATTATGATCTGGTTAGATAGTTTGTAATTTTAATGTAGTTAATTCCCAGAAGAAACATATTCACAGGTATGCTGAAAAGATATTTTGAAAGAGTTCTACTGATCTCATTTGTTCAACTTATGTATTGGAAACTCACAAGTGATTTTGTTTCACCTGCTTAGAAGCTTTTCATTTATAGTATTTGTGTATTTTGAAACTTAGATAAAATGTGTACTCATAAACCCCTGTATGTGTAGAAAGTTAGATTAGTGTTGTGAACTACCCTCTTCTGTCTCCATCTTGATTTAGTTAGCTTTCACTGAACAGGCTGCTCTGAAAAAAGGGAAGGAAAAACAAATTGATAAGATAAAACTGTGGGGAATTCCAAAATAAATACTGCTAACTGACCTTTTATGATGACCCAGTTAAGAGTTTTCTTTTCATTGTATCAGTTACTAGTACAGAGCATAAATATGGATACAACTGGGTGCTAGCTGTATTACATTTTTTCCTATGTCATAGATAGACTGATCTCCCATATTAAAAAACAAAAACAAAAATTTAAAAAAACAGATAAATTCTGAAGCAATTTAAAAGCATAAGATTATAATTTAAAAAGAAAAAAAAAGATGAACTTTTGAGCTCTTGCTCTTTATTTTAGAATGTTTACTTAGACGGGTATGTTCAATGCTCATTTATATGTAAAAAGAAATTTCCATATATGTCAATAAAACTTGGGACCCCTGAACCCAAGTTTCTATGCTAGTGTTTTATACCTTTGAATTTTGTCTTGGTGAACTGTAAAATGAAAAAATGAACTCTATTAAAAAGTTGTTTTTCATCACAGCCTCCCTGATTGAAACCTCCATATTATGTTGTAAGAAATCGTAGCTGGCTATTAAGGTTCTCTTTAACCACTGCTGTCCATCACAAGAAGCCATTAGTTTACAGCCACTTCCTTCTTATTTTTATGACTTTTTAACTTATCATTAACCCCATTCTCTTATCCTGTATTCTGTGATGAGCAAAGAAGATAACATCCACAGCATTTCCATTGCTTACTCTAGAGATAATGAGCTTTAAAAAAAAAAAAAGATAACCCCCAGTTTCTTTAAACAATTCCTTCCTCTTTAAATCCATGATAGCTTTGCCTTGTCAAGTTGAACTTTCAGTGCATTCTTAAGCTAAATTGGACAAAATTATTTATAGCATAATTCAGTCAAAACAAATAGTGGGCTAAACATGCTAGAATTGCTAGCATAGCTTAGAAACTTAATAATTCATTATTATATACGCTATATTTTCTTCATTTAGATTTGTTAATGTTGTTAAAGAAATATTGTAGTAAACTGATCATCAATCCTCATTTCTTTCTAACTCAGCTTCATGCAGCATTGTGTCTGGACCTGTTAAGTAGGATTTTTGTCATAAGATTAGATATAAGTATCTACCCTGTCTAGACATTATATAACTCCCTACCACATAGTTCAAATCCTTGTTTTAAAATCACCCTCTTAGCCTTTTTAACAAGAAGAAATTAAATGTTAATAAAGAATCCCATGCACATCTTTCAACAGCTTCTTACCACCATTTGAATTTGGCAATTTCTACAGAGTTCTCTACATATGAAAAGTTTTACTCCTGTTTAAATAAGGACTGACTTTCACTATTTGTGGTTTGATGTGGGTAAGAGGTTGATATCATTTTCCTCTGCCTCTTATTTGATATCTGCACTTCATCTCAACCAAGTTCCCTTTATTTCACTTTAAAAAATGTGTTTTCTAAAGATTTAAAGAATTGGATTATTCACATTCTCAAACTTCATTACTTCAACATGGATTTTTTGATACTTCTTGCATATTCGACAATGAACTAGATGCTAGACACGCAAAAGATAGTTGGTCTCTGTTCTCAAGAAGCATAGATTCTAATAGAAGAAGCAGACAAATGAACACACATTTGCAGTACAGTGTGGTAATGGGGGACACATTGGTGGCATAGGAATATATAGGAGGGATAGGAAATGACTTGCAAGATGAAATCTGACTACCGGTACTCATAATTCATAGGTAAAATTAGATATTAAGTAAGAAAGGTTCTATGAGATTCTTTAAGTATGAGATTTCTTCATGCTGGAGAAACCAGGGCCATCTGCAAGATGCAGGTCTCCTAAGTTTGGGCAAGCCACTTTGTGTCAGATTGCCTCAGTTTCATTTGGCATCAAATGAGAAGTTTGAATAAGATGACCTCTACTGTCCTTTTTAGTTCTGAAACTCTAAGTCCATGAGTTTTTCTCTTGCAGTTCACTGAAAATCTAAATACTCTAAACCTGTTTTGAAATCTATTTCGACAAATGGTCCATAAAATAAATAAGCACAAAATTCAATTTTTTGGAAAAGTGGTCTGACTGTAGAACTGAGTGGTTCCATAAAATATTAATTCGGTCACGGCGTGGAAATGTGAAATGATTGTTAAATGAGTCAAGGCCTTATTTGTGGCCTTTGGCTCATTTGGTGAGATTGCCCATTAGCCATATAGGCAGCATAACACGCATGGTCAAGCAGTTCATGGGAGCGTCCTAACAAATGTTAAATAAAAATTATCTCTCACTTGCCTTAGGAATATTTTTCTGTTTTTTTTTTTTTTTTTTTTCAAAATAAGACTGCACTCAGCTTTAAAGTCTCAGTCAATAGAAAAATAATTATATTCACTGTGATTAGAATTCTGAATCTTATCTACAAATGTTTTCTAATGTGTTTTCCTAATAACACTTTTTGATGCCTTTTTGAAAGTTTTAGGCTAGAATGAGTCTTGATGCTATCTGACCAGCACTTAATTTATTCACATCTAACCACATGAACTTTTTCTATGTGGTTAGAATTTTGTATGAGTAACATTCCTCCTTGCAGATGCAGAAAGCGTTTCTCCTTAGTCCTAAGACACGTCCTTTCCCCCTTTCAGTCGTTAACTTTGGTATCATAAAAGATTTCTTCTCCATTTTTCTATTTTATCTATATCTTGATAATAATAAATTTAATAACTACTCTTAAAATCTCTGTATGATCATCCATCAGGCTCATTCAGTATTCCTTTAGTTTATCTACAGAAGAGAGTGTGCTTTTTTTCTTTGCTCTTCTTAATGAGGCCTTCCTACTAGGGCTTGAAATAACAACCAAACCTTCATCTCTCAGGATCTGACTATTACTAAAGTCTCTGAAACCTTTTCTGAATTTCAAAAGATAGAATTATTATAATTCAAGCTATTTACTTCTATGTAAACTCAAATGGAAATTAATCTCCTGAAATAGTTACATTTTTCCTCCCAAATATATATCTGGCATTAAAAAAATAAAAAAATAAAAAACTAATTTGAATCTATAATTCAGGTTTCCATGACACCGAACATCTGGATGAAGAGTGAAAAAAGTCAGTAGATGTTTTCAAATATCCAAATATTGTGTCAGTAAAACAGTTAAATGACTGTCTAAGCCTTTCCATTTTTATCTAGCTATTTATGCATCATAGATGTGCACCACCAGTTCTTTCTAATGGAAAACAGTACCAACCTCAGAAATACTGCATTCAATGACAAGTGTGTACTGAGCAGATATTACGTAGGAAATATTGTATTGAGCATTAGAGAGTTCAAGATTAAATAAACTGTGAATTCCATTCTCAAAAAATTTGTAGTCCAGTGAGGAATAAGTATAAAGAAAGGACAGTGTGGAGTGAATCAAAGGTGCAGAGAGGAGGAGAGAAAGTTCTATGGAATTTGGGAGAGACTGCTTCCAGCTGGAGAGAATTTTTCACTGGATCCACTATTTGGAATGGCCCTGATGGACATGTCAGAACCATGGATTTGGAAGGGAAAGTTGTGATCACACAAATTTTGAAATATAGTCTTTACCGTCTGGAAGTTTTACTGAAATCAAATAGTTCTAAGTTATCCAGATGATTGCAACAATCGTGTCATTTTCCATAATCACATCCTTTGGTTTCCGTAAGATTTTAAACTCTAAGAACATTTCTTAGGTGTTTTGGTCAGTAAATGTATACTCAGTACCTGGAGAATTTCAACTATATAAAAAGAACATGCTTAAACTTACTCTTTACATGGTCTTTAGAATGAATATCATAGTACATATACCTTATTCCTTGTTTTTTTAATTTAGATAGAGAAGTTTCAGTTTCAAATACATTGCCTGCTTAAACATGTCTTCCAGGTTAAGTGATTTTTTTTCATATATTAGGAGTCTATTAAACTTTCTTTTAAAATTCTAAATACTTAATGATGTTACATGTTTGATCACTTGGTTGGTATAGACTAAAGCAAAATGGTTCATTTCTTCTCCCCCTTTCTTTTTTTTCCTCTACCTTCACATCCTTCTCCTTTTTATATTTTTTAGAACACTAAACATTTTTAATTGGAGGAGAAAAGGGAATAAGTTCAGGAAATTCTGATAATTTAAATCATGTCATTTTTGTTAGTCAGGATTGATTTATTGGTGACAGTAACTAGGAAGGGAGTGACTGGTGATTGGTTTTAGGCAAAGCTAGATCCAAGTGTAGAAGTATGACGAATATGTCCTTTGTATTGATTGGCTTTGTCTGTTGGGGTATCGTTCTTCATGAGCCTCTCCCAATTTGTTGACCACTAGGCCATCAGCACCTCCAGGCACACATTGGGGTCATGTGGTGACCCCAGTAAAAAAGAACACCTTGGACTGACAGCCAGCTGACTCCCAGGATCTCGACTTGAACTCCATCCTCAGGGCCAAGGACTCACTGTGTCGACTGGATGAGTCTGGGTCACTCAGCCACCCTGAGCACATGCCTGGAGTAACTTTAGGGAACTCTTGCCCCCCAAAAGAAGGACTGATAACTTAAATGGCAAACTTTCATGTTAGAGTGGAAAAGGCCTCCACTACTTTTCAGGAGAGCAGGGAGTTACCCCAGCTCTTTCCACTGCCTTGTTCTATGGCCTCGCTTGAGTATGTAGACCTGTGGATCTGGGTTTCTTCATGTGCATGAATTAGGTCCTAGGTCAAGTTCTCTCAGAGGCATTTTTGATTTTAGTAATTTTTTGGTTCTGATGGCAAGAACTAGGGAGAATAAGATCCCCAGAAAATAAAGAGGTTTACAAATAGTAAAAACAAAAAAGAAAAAAAACAAGAGTTACATTGATTCATGTGAAAGTGCTCCAGGTTGAAATCAGGAGTTATAGCTCAGACAAACATGAGGGAAATGAGTGTGCATGTGTGAGTGTGTCCTTTAGAATTAATCATCACAGATGTTGGTATTGGAACTTCTATTGATTTTTTCCTCTTTTTTACATTAAATTCATTTATCTTCTCATATCACTGTTCATTTTTGGACAATAGTTGATCTCTCCCTTCAGGTAAAGTCCCATAATTCTCCCCCACCATAACACCGGTGACTCATCACTGTAGTCCCTGTGCATTATTAATATTTCATAACCCATGTAGAGCTTTTTTAAAGCTCTTAATTTTACCATTACAGAGTCTGAGTCCTAGGAACAAAAGTTTTCTTACATTCTTTTTTTTTTTTTTTGGATTATATGTATTTTTTTACATTGTTGTATACCCCAAAGTTCTCCCACACCGTGTCACCCATGTCATCCTATTCACTTGTGCTCATCCTTTCCTTGATTTCTCCCTCCATTCTTCCCACCTTCTCCCTTGTTGTATTCTTCAGTTCTGTAATCAGCTTATTAATTTCAATTTTTTTCTTGTCTTCTAGTTTGTTTTCCCTGTATCCCACATATAAGTGAGATTACTTTGAACAAAGTTTTTTTGAAGGTGAAAGAACTATAAAGCTTTAGATATAACATCCTTTTTACCCATTCTTTCTCCAAAGACACAGAGAAAGAATGGGGAAGATGTACAACATTAAAAACAAATAGATAAAACAAAAACCTTTAACCTCAGAAATTTATACTTAATAATGATAAATTATGTAAATAACACTTAAAAGGCTAAAAAGTTATAAGTACCTCATAAATTGCTGTGAGACTTTACTAGAAATGTGAGAAATGTGAGTGAATGGGTTTAAATTATGAGGATTTTATAAGTTTAAAATATCTTAATTTGTTCTGAAATATAGCACTCTGGTGTGGCTTGTTGATGGTGAGGGAAGATATAGGTGAAGGTACAGGAGATAAACACTTCTGCACTTTTTGTTAAATTTTGCTGTGACCCCAAAACTATTCTAAAAAAGGGAAAGTTTACATATTTAAAGAGGAGAAACTGCTAAAATGAAATATCTTAATTCTTTCTTATTTTATCTTCAATTTTCATTTGTAGCATACCTACTAATCAGAACTGAGGAATATTTGCTTACAAAGGAAAGAAATATAAAATTAATGACCTCTCAATAAATTTTACATTGCAGGAAGATGCACTTATTTCCTCAGAGGTTAATCCTCAGTCCATGTGCTGGTACCCACTTGAGTAAGCATGATCCTAGAACAGTAAGTTATATTTGCCCAGTAGTTCTTTGTCTACTGTAGGAAAATTGCCTACTGAGCATCATGTCCAAGTGGCATCATCAAAACCAAGATCACTTGGATTAATTCTTATAAAGTTATATATGTTTTATAAACATAGAGTCTTGGAGGGAAGTGAGGAAAGGAGGTGGTAATCAAAATGATCACTATCCAAGAATTCATTCAAACTAAGATCTTGTTCTATAAGTTACTAATCTTTTAGACAAAGGGTCTTAAGGGTGATATTCTATCACTACCATTACACCTTGTTTTCAAAGAGTTCATCTAGTAAATTTCATATTCCAAAAAGCAAGTCAAATTCATAGCGTAGGAAAGCAGCTTAAGAACTTGAGCCTAGAGATGTCCTGCTTTAGAAAAATATTCACTGAGTTATTATAACATAAAGGATATCTAGTTGTATAAAGAAGTTAAATTGCTATTTTTAAAAAAGTATAGAGTGTATAAATTAGCATAGTACAAATCAATAAGTAACATTAATTATAATTTTTAAATGGTTACAGATTTTTCAAAATGGTTGCAAGTATCACACACAGTGTAGAAGTATATAAACACAAAGCAAAAGACTCCATTCATGCCCTCTACAACATTAACTACTAGACAATTTGGATTTTTTTCTATGTTTTCTTATACTGCAAGGATAGATATGTATATGTTAAATTTTACATATTTATTTTGCAAAAATTGATAATATATTATCCAGCAATTTACTTTTTTCGCTCAATATATGGAAACAAATCTTTTCATGAGAACATCACATTTTGTTTAACTGTGATCCAGTGAGTGGACAATTAGGGTATTTCCAGTATTTTACCCCAAATACTACCTTTTTCATTGATGTTGCACTTCTAAGTCATGTGATGATTAGAAGTACTACTTGAAATATTTTAATGTTATTAATGATAGTAAAAGTAAATATTTCAGTATTTATTTGAGATATTTATATCAGTGTAAAGTCTTTCACCATAGACTATAGTCCATGATAAGTTGGTTACATTTGGGCCATTATTAAAGAGGAATTAGTCACAAAAGATTGTTATTAAGTGGTTTCATCAAAAATAATGTTTCACTGATGTATGCTAAGAATATTTCCGTGTAGCTCTCTTTTCATGTACTTTTTAAACTTTTCCCAAAATGGAAAAGTTTAAAAGAAGGCGGCCTGGTAAAGGCCAGTGTCATGAATCTTACTTTCAAATGAGTCTTTAGCAAAAAGGCAATTTAAAAAGTCCTATTTATATTGAGTCATGAACCAGGCATGTCTTATTAACTTTTGAAACTCTTGTCAGTTGCTATTCAAAGTAAGAGGATCTTTGTGATTCACTTCTTATATTCACAGTGGCTTTCAAATTATTTTGAGATGTGAAAAACTTTGACCCGTGCTGGTTCTCTCTTGATGAAGGGACTCATCATCGTCGCTATTAGGTTACAATGCATGTTCCTATGAGTAAGTTGAGCCACCTCTGGGCTGCTGGACCAGAGTGGTTGGCCCCCAACAGTGCACAGACTAAACTATAACTTTAGTCCAAGAATATGGAAACTGACAACAAATTATTGCTTGTGGTCTACTTCCAGTTTTCAAGTGCAAACATACCAAAGTTTATTTTAAATTTGAGCCAGTCAGACATTTAGCAATATACATCAAAGAAGAAGTGAAGGCTTCCCATGTTTATTATTTCAATATGATGTCTGTTCTAATAAAGTAAAAGAATGCATATGATAGAACATGTAGTAGAAATTCTCTGGTTCCACAGTTTGGCCTTAAATACATACATCTATTTGTAAATTAATCCAAAGCACATTGCCATGGTTCCAATTCCTCTGAAAGCTGATTGTTTTCCATCTCTTCTTTAATTTCAGAAATATAGTGGCTGTCTGCCAGGACACTTTCAGATAAATAGTCCACTCCATGTATCAAAGGAGCATAGAATCACGAATGCTCTAAAACCACAGAATTCTATTTAAATAAGTTAAAGTTATTATGGTCTTCCCTATTAATTAAAAAAAAAAAGCCATCTGTGCAAGGTGAATTTTGGGAAGGTCCCAGTTTTTTTAATGATTGTGGATGAAGTTTGCAACTGTTTCCATAGAGAAAGTACAGTTCAGGGATTCCCAAGATAAAATGCATTGTTTATGTAATTTTGTGATCATTAGACAAATTTTCTAACAAATCACTGCATAGAATTCTTGCTGTTTATCAGGATTTGCACTCACACTTGAAGTAAAAAGCTCTTCTCTAACATTATCTTCCTACTCTTAAACTTCTTAAGATCTGAAGCATTTATTTCATCTAACCCTTCTCTGTATGTATCTTCCTCTCTCTCTTTCTCTCTCTTTATCTCTCTCACACACACAGATTCACATGCACATGCACATTAACACATATACCTACCTTCCCCACATTTTATCTGCCTTGAGCAAAGAGAAAATCCTGCTCAGAGAAATGGTACACCAAGACTACATCACCAATGCAAATCTACAAAACATGTTTTTATTTTCATTTTTATAATTTTCAGAATTTATTTCCACTGAGTGAGTAATCCATCAACTTTGGCTTTCAAAATCTTACAGTGACAAAAAGTCAAAAAGTGCTACTCCCTGGAATTTAGCAGGGAAATAACATGACAAGAAGGATTTGTGGGTATTTTTTTTGTCATTTCCTTCCAACCAGTGTTTCAGTCAATTAAAATTTGTACCCTAGCCTTTTCCAGTTTGAAGCCACACCAGCGTCTGTGATGAGCAATCCTTCATGTTTGTGCAGTCATTCATTATCTCCATTACCAAAAGGAGAATAGAGGACAATTACATTGTTTGGACGAATCAGAGTGTTAGGAGGAGTATTTGTCATGGTGGCAGAGAGCAGCACCTGACAGGCAACGATTGATGGCCAGGAATGAATGTGAGTGGCCAAAGCAGCCTCATAGGATGCAAATTACTGACTGTGGATTCCAATTTATCCTGTTCATTTTTCTTGCCCGTGCTGAAGACCATTAGTGGTTTTTGAAGCAGTGAAGGGGTCATTACTAATGTGGGTAGGCTCGACGCAGGAGGGGGAAGGAGGGGAAAAGCCTTCTGTAATTACACAGCTTTCAGGAACAGGCTGGAGGCCCTAGCCAAAAAAGTGTCAACACCTCGCAATCAGAAAAATTTATTTTCATTTTATGCTTAACCCATATTAACTCAACATTATCATCTTTCTTTGTTAACATTTGCAGAATATTAAAAGGCTGGCTTCTATATTAATACGAATCTAGTTAACCCTTTTGCTTTGCAGGGGATTTTGTTTAACCTAATGGTATTTGGGTTTGCTAATAAGTAATTGTACACATTTTGGATAATGTATGCTATTATGGAAGATGAAATACCTGAAGAATAAAATCTTAGATGATTGAAAAACATTCACTCTTGCAAATGCTGAAATGATTAGAATGCTCTGAATGGCATACACTGTTGTTCCTGGTGTCACCCTTTAATAGTGTTGATGGGAAATATTTATGACTAAAGTCTTTCTAGTTTATGAATGACTTTGCCATGCAAGATAAAAGTTTACTTTTCCGTTTATGAAATCAGTAAATTTAGAGCAGGGGCCTATTTAACAGACATATTTTAAAATGTCATGTGTGCCAGTACAGCATCTCTTAAAACACATATATGATTCTAAAATAATGACCCCTGATTTCAAAATAAAAATGGTTTGATGATGATTCCTTAGGATGTTGGTGAGCTGTAATGGGAAGTAAAGAATACAAACGCACTTAAAACCTATGTCTTCATTCTCTTATTGCCACATCTTAAGATAGAATTTAAAATTTCCATGTGAAGCATTGCCCATAATTGATTCTTTCTCACGTGCAGTCACTGGATGTGACCCTGTTAACCCAGAACGCTATTCAATAAAAATGAAAGAATCTTCAACTTTCCCTTAAAGAACTCAACATAAACATACTGTCAGTAACTCTGGGTGATGGAATTGGTTGCTGTGGCTTCCAAGGATTATATTGGGATTATAATATGTACTATCTCACTTTCCAAACTTTTATTGTTCATAGCCTCAGATTAACCAGGAAATATACTCTTATTGAGCCATCTCGGAAAGATAATAGCATCAGGGCTTGACCCAGGCTTCTAAGAAGCAAAGCAAAATGGACTAAGATGAGTTCCCTTAGTGTAATTGAAATAATTGTAGACAACTAAAATTCTGACACCATCCCAAAAGTGCTTTCCCCCCCTAACAGCACGAAGAAAAATTTTGCAAACCTTGCTGTGTGCCTCTGGCCTCCATTATGTGGCAGGAATGGGGACTATGAGTACAGGTTTCTGAATTCCTATTCCTGCCCTTGCTTCTGCACCTACGATTAAAAAGAAAAAAGAAAAACAAGCTGCAATTAGGAAAATCAAGCCATAGACTAAGGAAATCAGAAATGGTGATTTCATTCTTAGGAGGAAGTGACTCTTTCTTAACTTCTGATACATCTTTTAAAACATTTGTTTTTCCATTAGCATCCGTACCCTTCCGAAGAGCAGAAGAAACAGTTAGCGCAAGACACAGGACTTACAATTCTCCAAGTAAACAACTGGTGAGTGACCCAAAAATCAATGTCTTTCTCCCATGGCTAAAATGAGATTTCTAAATAATTGTCACTTTTGTTGCTGAATCAAATGAAATCGAGGGGTCTAACTTCTGTGTTTCTATCCTGGACCGGGGAACCAAAAATGGGGAAAATGGCTTGGGGAAGATTTATTCCTCTTCTTGTTCTCTTTCCTCTTTCTCTCTACCTCACCTTCTCCATCTCCAGTGCTTTTAAATTCTCTCAATTGAACCACAAATTCTGTTCAGGTCATTGCTATTGAAAATAGTTACTCTGGGTTTTTGTTTTTCCCCACCGTCCTTTGACAGTTCTGGGAAGGTTTCTTTTGTCTAGGCTTTGAGTGGTGGGGGAGATGTGGGTTTTTTAGTATCTCCTAAATTTTTTCAATTCAGAAAAAGAAATTCCCATTTTTAGCTTCATGATCGTCAGATTACGCCTTTGGTGGTGCACGGACTATCACCCTTTGTATGTGGCTTAGAGGGTAACTGAGGAAAAGGAGGGGCAGAGGATTAAATAAAATGATCACAGTGGCCAAGAAATGATATAGGAATTACTTATCAAAATACTGGCCCAGGTTTTATCAGCAGCTTAATTTTGTTCAGTACATTCTTGGGGTGATGTTCAGATTAATTGAACTGACAGTTCTCTTTCAAAATTCAGGGAAAGTATTTGCACGGATTTCAGGCCTTATACAAACTTAATTACATGGAACTCCATTTTATCATTCTAATTCCATGTAGCAGAGGTTGTATTTACAAATGAGAAGTCTCTGCCTTTATTCACAGCTTTCCTTAATATATTTATCAAAGCAGGTTCATTTACAAAGTGCTCTATCTGTGGGATACAGGCAGGCAGACATTAACAAAGCTTTTAGGTTTATCAGGCTCGCTGCCTGATGAGCTACCCGAGGGTCAATTGATTTTGTGGTTCTGTGATTCATTTTTTTCTCATTTTTCTAGGATCACAATGAGAGACATGCTTGGAGAATTAGCCAGTTTGTCTGCCTTATCTGTCAGGCAATTTTTTTTTTCCCAGGGAAGTCAAGCTACTTAAATTGGCCACAGGAACTGCCGTTATCTGACTTTAATGCACCCTATAGTGTGGATAGCATTTCAATTACACCAGTAACCAAAGCTTAGCTGCAGCCCTTTTCATGCCTAGTGCTGTACAGAAAGTGATGTGCCTACCTACAGAAGCAGAAAATTGAGTTGCCTTGCTTCTGTCAGGGTGATTAATGCAGAAATAAACTGCTAACCTGAAAAGAAAGGCAGAAAGAAAGGATAGACAATACAGACTTGAATTCACTTTAATTTTCTTCTAAAGATTGGACTACGTACATTTAAAGATATCCTTTAGACCAAAAACTTGGGATAAAGATTATATTCTCTAGACAGGGATGTGTATGTGATTATATGTTAATATGAGCCTCATAGTGTAAGTACATATAATATCTCTCTCTCTCTATATATATATATAGTCTCAACACACTAGAATATACACATTTACATACATATATGTGTGTATATATGTATGTGTATATATATGTATATTATCTCAGTGATCTACAACAATATGTGCATTCTGTGTCAACAGGAGGAGATTTATATACCCTGCATGTATATACTGATTACCAAACAGTTCTTAATGCAATTAATATTGCTTTAGAATCATAATTTTTGTAAATTTTAGGCAAGTTGAGGGAGATGGTGAAATCAGGTAGTTTTTGATAGAAAAGTAATAATTTGCCACAGATTTTTGCCACTGATGTTTGATCTTATCTTTTTGAAAATGCTGTTTACATTACCATTACATGTCATTTCGGATGTCATCCCTAGAGTTGAGGATGAAGAACCTCAAGCCCTGACTTAATAGAAGAGCGTCTCTCACAATTAGGCCCCTTGTTGAGAGCTGTAGAGAACACCTCTGAATTTTCTGAATTCCATGAGCCCCAAGGCAGGGAGTTCTGTCAGTGCAGTAGTTTAGTTTTCTTGTTTCTCTAATAGTTGAGGCATATTTGTTCCAGAATGCCAAAGGTTAGAATGTGACAGTCTATCCCGTGTTATACTTTCCATAATTTGCCATAAATGTTGACTCCTTGTCCTGTACAAAATCATTCCATCTTTCTAATTTTCACACTTCCTTCTGAAAACCCTAGAATCCAGCCCCCAGATTCAATTCTCAGCTAACAACTCCTAAAGCTTTGGTAATAAGGTATGACTTCTGAGAAAAATATAGATAGCAGATACCTCTAAATGACTATCAAGAGTTTTATACCATGTGCCATATTTCTAAGGCTTTCAACAAGAAATCTGTAAAAGAACACCAGCTACTTTAGTATATTTTGAAACTCTCAAGGTCTTGATGAAGTCAGCTTCAAAAGATTTCCTAGTTACAGTGCTTAAGTGCAAAGTGATGACCAAGAGGGATGGGGAGAGTGGGTGAGAAACTAGTTCTTTTGACCCTGAGAGCTCTCAGCCAAGAAAGCAGAGACTCATAGAGCAGGTACTAAACCAACCAACTGGATAGTAAGGCATTCCCACTTTCTGGCTGAGACTGGACTCTGGATTGGTGTGTTGTGAGGCTGGCACCCAAAGTATTAGAACAGTACAGACAGCATACAGATGAGAACATCATGGAAGACTTGCTGTTTCAGTCCTGACTCTCAGTAAACCCTTAATATAAAAAGACCAAGCAAGGTCAGGGTAGTTAAGTGGTGCTGTAACATAACATCTCTAGCAATAAGCAATAGAACATGACTCCACGCACTTGACAAGAGCAATAAGCAATAAAAACAGACCTGTTAAGATCACTTGGTAATTTCAGAACAAATACACTAAGAAGCAAGTTTAGGAGGTAATTAAGAGAAGTAAAGATGTGTTTTATCCTGGCAGATAGTGTCCAAAATAATCTTCATGGGCTTTTCCAATGTATTTACAGTAAGAACTGTAAGAAAAGTAATGAGGCAACCCGATCAAAATGTGATTTCAGGAAGAGTGACAATTATGACACTGTCATTTTCCCCTACAGTTAGACCTCAGAAATCTATACCTAATCAATCATCTAATTAATATATATTTTTTAGTAATGACAGCTAGATTTTCAATCTATGTATTTCACCACTAGAGCTAATCACTGCTAAGATTGGCATCTATCCTGGTTAGTAGTTCATGGAGAGTCAGATCAGCTGTGCAAAAGTCAAAGTTGCATTGACAAAGAAGAAATGCAGAGATGTGTGTATCTTCGACATAAATAACCTTTTCATGGAGATGTGGTCATGGTATCATTTGCCTGAGTAAGGATTCAAACGCCAAGGACAGTGCAGCATAGTGACTGAGAATTCAGGCTCCGGAACCAGAGCCCACAGGGTTAACATGTTGTCCACCATTTGTCAGATGTGTGCCCTTCAGCAAATTGCTTCCCCTCTATGACCTTAGTTCTCTCATCTTTGAAATGGGAACAGTGGTCAGGTGTATCTTACTTAGTAAGATCTCAGAAAAGCAACTTCTAAGTGCTCAACTCAGACCTGGCATACATGATGAAATAGTTAAAAGTAAATAATTACAGAAATAAAAGAGACATATCATGATTTATTATAATAGCAGATGTCATTAAATAGCTTATAACCTAGAATTAAGATGTCTTTCAGGGGGAAATTGATATATTTAAGGGGAAATAAAGTTTTAGGGCAGCCAACTTACTGTGCATAACTCCTATATTAAAGAAGATAGACTTTTGTAGTTTCTAATATCACTTTCTTGTAGTTCTTTGATGCCAGAGAGGTAAGATCAGGGAGCCCTAGGAAGTAAGATGCTTCAAATAAGTGTAAAGGTTGGACAACTTGAAGGAAAGTTTTGGGTATTAATACTCTGATTTTTTCTTAGGAGACATGCTTACAAGCATTCACTGACAAAAGATTATTATAAATTTTTTAATGAGGAAGTTTTTGCTTGAATAATTTATTGGGACATATCCATACATTTTTGATGGTAGTAATCATTGAAATATGGCAACTAACATTCCTTAAGTTGAAAAGCTTATAAGAAAAGTCGGGACATTTCCATGTTCTCATGTAACTTTCCGCAATGCTATATTAGAACTACAATATTAATTTTTAAGCTGCTATTTCTGGGTTGACTTTAAAAGGAATACTGTACTTTTTAAAAAAGTTATGTCACTACAGTAATTATAGCCTAAATATATATATCAGCAAGTGAAATCCATAGAGTGATTTATTGACAGAATCCAGGTAGACTAGGAATAATGGACTTACTTTCTTGATAGAAGGTAGTCTCCAGGGCCCCCAAATAAAAATATATGAAACTTAAATTTCAAAGAGCTTTCCAGTTGAAGGTGATTCAGTGAGTTCCCTTGTATAATAGATTAAATATCCTTGTCTGGCCTCTTAAACTGAAGATATTAAATATCTCTCTCCTGTTTTCCCTCACCTCATTCTTTCAATGGCCTTACAACTCACTGGACATTCAGTTTGTAGAACTTCCTCGTGGAAAGCAACAGTTCTGCTTTACTTCCTAGGATGTGGCCACATTGACACATTTTGCTAGAATGTATAAGCATTTGTTCAATTGAAAGGGAAGGACTGTACCTTTATGTCAGAATTGTTTCCCTTTCTAGCCTCTTTCCCATTCCCTTTCAGAATGGGCCTCATGAACTCCCCAGTGACTTGGTTTTCTGAAGTGTGAAATGGAATGATGTAGAGACCAAAGAATTTGTGTGACAACATAGGCTAAAAGTATTCTGAAAATAAAAGTTGTATTGTTAGCAGAACTTCTCAGCTGTGATTACAATGTGGACAGGAACAGTGGAAGCCTAAGGAAAGCAATGGTTTTTCTGAGGAAGCCATCCATCCAGGTAGACTTGAGTGGCCAGGTGCTTTTCTTAGCTGCTTTCATTGAAAGGGCTAGCATAGGGTTCGAGGTAGGTTTCAAGACAAGGGCTCCATTCAGACCCAGTACCAAGGAATCTCTAAGTCCCAGTTGAGCCCTAATTAGTAAAAGCCTGGGTAAACGGCAAAAGAGGTTTGCCCTTCTTTGCAGCAAAGAAAAGTCCTTTCCCAAGGTGTGTCTTTTGTTCATTCCACAGCAAAGAGCAGACACCAGGAAAGACATCGTAGTCTTAGGATATCCGGAGTAAGCTGGGAATCGTGTAAAATCATTTTGTAGTAAACACATGAAATAATTGACCAGTGGTGCAAGAAATCTAAATGAGGTACAGAGACAGCTGGACACTTTTATCTCAAGAGAGAAAGGATTGAAGAAGAGAGTGATAAACCAGGGAGGTAGGAGTTGAGATAAACCAAAGGGAATGAACCTGCTGGACTAACCCTCCTCAAAGTGCTCAACACTTTGCACCACAGACATTTGTTAAACACACAGCTGCCATCTTCGGTGATTATTTCTGAGTAACATCTATGTTTCTGAATAAAAATCTGTTTGAATCTCAAATCAGATTTGCCAGGTGCTAGATTCATTGTCAGCATTTAATGTGCTGAAACTGCCGGTGCTGGGAAATGATCACAAAAAACAGGCTTTTGAACTCCACTTTGGTGAGCTTGAGGTGAAATGCTTCTCTTTTAGATGGCTTCCTTTGCCAGAAAATTCGGTGACCATGGCAGGAAGTAGGGATGCCAAAGGTTGCAACTGCAGGCAACCCCCATGAGATTTTTTTTTGCCGAACTAGTGTGGCATTTTCTTAGCTTAATGGAGTGAAAGAACTGAGTCTGTTTCAGTAGTAGGGTTTCCAGTCTCTTTCCTTCTCCATTGAGATTCCAGTCACTCTGTCTCCATGGTCGTATGATCATTTCTTGGGGGCCCACAATTATTTCTTAGAGGAAAGTCAAAATAAGGTGGGAAGAGAGACCAAAAAAATGTGAAAAGAAAAACACACATGATTCATGTTTAACCAGAGGGATTGCCCTGAAATTTAAATGGGTTTCATTTTGCTCGGCCTACAGCAAATGTAACTGGGAGTGACCAGGGCATTGAACATGGCATTCCGATTTTGAATAAGAGGAACTATTACCATATTTCCCCGTTTGGCTTCCCGCAGTAGAGTCGTGAAATTCCCACACTGATCTCAAAATCGAAGATATTTATTGCAGTCAGGCAGCTCTGCCTCCAATCCATTGCCGTGTCAGCTCAGCATTCTGAGATACCTTCTACCCTGTAGGGATGGGAGTACCATTTCCAGAAATTGAGATTCAGTCCAAATTTGGACGAGCAGCTCAGACTCAGCAAGAGCCTTTTAAAAGTGGTAAACAAAAGGAGTAGAGGGGGAAATAAAGGGAGGGGATGCCAGCAAGGGGACTCAAAGGGGAGGTTTGCGGCAATCCTTTACGTTCAATTATACCAGCTCCTTTGTGCTTTTCCCTTTTGCTCTGCAAAGAAAGAATGAAATATGGTTTTCATAGCAAGCTGGCAGCATTATCTCAGGATGCATATTTCTTTGCTGGGTTGGAATGCCAATAAGGGAAGAAAAAAGTTCCTCGTTTAGAGGAAAGTACAGTGCTACAGAAAAAACACAAAACAAAAAAGGAATGCAACAAGTTTCTGAAACAGTTCCAAAATTGCCCCTTAAAGAAAATATTTAAATGAGAACTTTTTGAAGATAAAATTTCTCATGCTGGAAGTTACCATTTTTCAAAAGTATCTAAAAGTGAAAAGAAATTTGGTCCAAATGCACACTATCTGTGATATTTGAACATTTTTAGAATTAGTCCCCCCCTCTTTCACTGATGAAGACAATAAACTCCACAGACAAATCCTGCGTGAGGCACAAGGCTCTACCTATTTCTTCACTTCATTAGGCCAGTTTTTGGAAGAGAGACAAGATTTGCTCAAATAAGTCCTTTATCCATCTCAATTGGCATGATCTACATGGTTTCCCAAACTAACACAGAAATAAAGGTCTATATTTCAGTGGGTTACATGATTTTAAAGTCGGATATTGACTTAGTTATGTACTTAATTTGAAATAAAAAAATGAAGATAATCATTGAAAATATTTCAGAATTATAGCAACTGATTCACTAAATATACTTAACCCCAATAGAGGGGTTTAGACAATTTTTTAATTTAAAATTTAAACAATTTTTAAAGACTTTTTCAAATTACTGCCTAACATCTAGAATGCAAAAAATAGAAAGATTTTTAAAATACAGAGTTCCCACAAAATCCCAACATTAGAAGCTATTTTTAAAAAGGTAAAAGGCAGATCAGAAGATATCACTATCTGTTGTGTACTTTAGATTTCTTACTCTAAAAAAAAATAAATAAAAGACATTGGTAACTAAAGCATGCTTCTGAATTTGCAGTCCTATTCACCATATTGGTGGTTTTTCTATAATTTTCCCCCTCATTTCTTCCATTACGCACAGTACAGTGTTGTTTTTTTTTTCTTCTAATTTATTCAAAAAATTCACTCTCAGAGAAATTAAGTACTTTATGAATAGTCTTTAGATCAGGTCCTCATTCACTTCACTCATTCATTCCTGCATTCATTCACTGGAGATCAGCCTTCTAAAAATTACTTAATTGAGAATCTGCTCTGTTAATGAGTAAATGTAGGTCCTATTAACCTCCTGATCTTGAGGATTTGTTTTGTTGTTGTTGCTGTTGTTTTCATTGTGTTGGGTTTTTCAAGTATGAGAGTGGAGCATGGGCTAGTTGGCACCTCCCTGTGCTTGTCCCAGAAATTCTA
This sequence comes from Uropsilus gracilis, assembly GCA_004024945.1. Taxonomy (NCBI): domain Eukaryota; kingdom Metazoa; phylum Chordata; class Mammalia; order Eulipotyphla; family Talpidae; genus Uropsilus; species Uropsilus gracilis. The sequence goes on from PVHY01000667.1 coordinate 143,133, forward strand.
TCCAATTTGTGACACTCAAAACTATTTCCTCTATGCTCTCGCAACTAGGGAAATGATTTTTTTACCCACAAAATTATTAGAAACTAGAGTAGAAAAGAGACTTATTTTCTATTTCTCATTTTTCTTTCTTCACATCTTTTTCCTGCTTCATTGTCTTACTGAAATCCCAAGAACAAACATTGTTTCTGAGGTTAGATTTTTTTTCCTGGTTTTTTTGGGGGGATGGGAGGGGGCAGGGGTGCCTGAATTGGAGTCATTATTGCTGACTGATCATTCATTAAAGATTTGCAGCTAACTCCCTACCTTCATCCAAAATCATTTATTCTGCACTCAGTTGAAGCACATGCAAAGTTATTTCTCTTTTCCCTTGCAAAGTCAACATTGAGAGATATGAGATTTGCCTTCTGTCTCTAGATACAGCTTATCTCTTAGATAAGTCCTTGCAAGCTGAGGTTTCAGGCTGTTTAATATCTACCTCTTGAGCTCCAAACTTCCTTAAAGCCTTTAGATAAGCAAAACTTTAGCCTTAATTACTAAAGGAGTGGGAAGGGGGAAAGTAGATTAATTCCCCAAAGATCTGGATTCAAATCTGATTTAAAACCCACTGGTGAAAAGTCTCTTTACTGGTCTTGGCTTAATGGTTTCAGCTCAGGATGGACTGTTCAGACAATTCTTTGAATAAGCATATACTATGGGAATGACAGTCAGAGGGGTCCTTTTCTCATTACTGATCCATTTCTCACATAGAAGTGGTCATAGATACTTGTATAACTTTCATTGGTCTGATGCTCACATTTTGGCAGTTTCAATTTTAAATTCTTATCTATTTTAAACTGAGATTTGGAAATCATTTCTTCTAAAAATTATGAAATACATAGCAGCTCTCTGTCTCTTCACATGTTTTTCTAAAATCACCTGCCCTCTTCAAAAGAGATTCCAGTCATCGAAAGAATGAAAATATTCAAACTAATGAATGCCGTAGAAGGTATAAGGATTTCACTGGGAAAAGTGGGTGTTTTTTTGTTTTGTTTTGTTTTGGGTTTTGAATTGTGAATTTGATTCTCACTGCTTTTGTCAGTGTAGTTGAAAAAAGAGTACTTGGTATTTTTTGAGTGTCCATGAGCAAATTTCTTCTTCATAAGGTGTGTAGGAAGTAGCATATGGAATTTGTTCATAGACTTTTATTTCCCGAGTTACCTGTCACCCGGTTCAGTAGGGTACATTCCAAATCCTTATTTGTGAGTTACCAAAGGCAGATAGTCTTGGAGCTATGTGATTCAGAGTCGCTCTTGCTCTGCTAAAGGCGCAGGTTTCCTATCTGCCTGGATGTCCTATGGATTCATTGTTTTTATGTATGTGTCTGGTAGAACGAGCTGGTATAAAAGAAGCCTGTGAAAGAGAAAATTAGAAATCCCTGTGGAATAGAATGGTAGCAGTCCTATGGATAAAATTTCCTCCTAATTTTTTTTAATGAAATTACTAAAACAATGTCAGTAAACAGGAAACAAGTGAAGTGTAAAATAATTAGCACCAAAGGGAACATAATAGGTTACTTATTAAAATCCATAGATAGATTATATGACCCCATTGGGTCCAGGGACCAGAGGTCACATGACTCGGTGTGCCTTTTCTGAGGTGAGCACCTCAGTGCACTTTGTCAGCTTACTGGCTTCTGACATTAAATAAGCTTCAGGTATGATTTATTGAGTAGCCTCTTGACAGGAATGAGAAACTGAAATCTGCTAGTCCTTGCTGAGCCTCAGCTCCGTTTTCATTACCTTCTCCAAGTATTACATTTAGTCAACCGAGTTATGTGTAGTTCTGGGAGAATCTCTCCTGCTCCCAGAAGTCATTGTTCCACTCATAATAAAATTATGCTATCAATTTGCCACAAGAGAAGCACTGAAGTTCACTAAATTATTGCCATGTGTTTTGCACTAAAGACAAAGTGATACCAATTAAAAAAACAACCACCCCTGGATTCTATTTTTTAATGGTGTATGGGGAGGAGCAAGATTGGCTCACAAGGGAGATCATGTCTCCCTTCTACACATTACAAATTTCATTTTCTTTAATTAGAAAATGGTGTTTATGGAGAATGAGCAGGGGGTTTAAGTGGGGAAAGAAGAAAGAATGAAAGCTGAATTGAGTTCTAAATAATATGTCAGAAAATGACAACCTGCCTCCCACAAGACGATTTGATTTGAAAGATTTACTAGGTTACATTAGACTTAGATAGATTCTTCTGAAAATGGGGCCATAAGCCATAGCCTAAAAATATGCCCCAATTCTGATGTCTGCAGATAAACTCTGCAGATAAGTCAAATCCATACTTTGTTTCCAACATAGTAACAAGTACTCCATCTGGGTACCGGTAGTACCCGAGTAGCTCTCATTTCAGGTAATATTTTAGGATGCTATGTCTCTGGGGCTTTGAACATGAAAGAGTGTAGTGTCTTTAGAACAGAACTGATATATTGTGGTCACAATTCATCTTCTACTAGCTTAATTAAATAATTGCCAATAATTTGGTCTCAGAAGAAAAGCTCACCTATCCCAAATAAATAAATTATTCTTGTATATTTACCATCAGGTTAGTAAGCAAATTCAGAATTTTAGTTGTTATGAATAAGTCAAATCCTATTACAACAGAAAATCTTTATACAGTGAAAATATTTCCAGTCCCAGGTGGTAGTTCACTAGTTTTATTATGCAATTGTGGGCAGGCCCTTGCAGCATATTATAATAAATTATATCTGAGGACAAACAGGTAAAATTTCTTGAGCAGACTGGCAGTTCATGAAGATGATATGACTTTGCCAATAACACTAGTAAATGACTTTGCCAAATAACACTAGTAAATCATTAACAAAAACAAACTAATGAGGACTTCTACTACTAGACCTTCCTAAAAACTTCTCCAGAATCTAAGAGCAACAATGACAAATAGACCAAAATAGAGCCAAAGGGAAAATGTTTTTCCTAGGCATTGCAACAAAATAAAATTAAGGTCTTGTTTTATGAATGGGAGCTCCAATCTTTGGCTCTAGTTCCAAATTAGTTAATGGTTTGCAATAATTTTTGCATTGGCTGGGGGTTTGTCTTTTTCCCCACCCTGCCTTTTAATTGACAAAAGGATTAGTCACTTTGCTTAGTGCTTGTAAGTATTCAAAACCGATTGTTGAGTTGAATTAAAAAAAACAAAACAAAACAAAACAAAACCTAGAAAAAAGGTTGTGGAAGAAAACATATGGGAAAGTAGAGACTTGAAGTGAAAGGGGGATGCCTAGCATGCCATTTCTTGGAGGAGATTAGATTTGAAGTTCGTTTTGAATCAGAGGAAGGAAGTGTTTTAGTAGTTGAATACAAAATAGTATGAGAGACCGTGAACGTGGGGAAATTAAGTAAAGGAGTCTGAGAGGAAACCAGCATCCTCACCAGATTAAAAAGAAATTTGCAAGCATGTGAGATCCAGGGAGAAATGGACACCCCAACCCTGAGAGTTCGGGGTGGTATTCACAAAAGGATGATGCAGTGAAGTCTGGTGAATGGAACCTTGGTAACTTGGATCTCGTTACAGCTCCGACAATGTGTGTCATCTATTCCTTCATTCAGAGAAGAATGAGGATGGGGATGATCTTTAAATTCTATTATTTTAAGATTCTAAGTCTGAGAACTGAAAATAAAAATCTAGTCAATGCAAGCAAGATGGAAATAGTTTTAACCATTGTATTTTAAACTGATTAGGAAAGAGAGAAACCAATCAGAGTATAGGTGACTTCAATAGAACCTGAATCAGAGGGTTAGCTACTGAAATGAAGAAAAAGCAACTGATTTGATCTCTATTGTTAAAAGTGTGACAGGATTTGGTGACTCATTCAGCATGGGGTGAGAATAGAAAAAGGAGCTGCAGTTGTAGTCTCTGAGCCTTGGGGAGCAAGGGCTTGGGGATCTTTCCACAATCACAGCAGATTTGAAATGGACCTGATGGTTTCTCTGGAAGATGATCTTGTTTTCACAATAGATAGCATAAAATAGAGATGAGCCCTGTAGGGGAAGAGGTCAGAATAACAGGAAGTGCTGTGGGCTGCACAAGGAAAGGTAGGACTGGGGTTCAGATGTTATTCCAGGCCCTGGGAGCAGATGATCTTGTCCAGGAGAGGAGGCCTTTATGACAGAGGTTCCTGAGGACAGCTTAGGGATTTGGGAGCAAGTCCACACTGATTACTGTCATTCCCCTAAAGGGGAAGACACCATATATGGTCATAAAGGTGCTTCCTAAGGCAGAAAGCGAGAGAGAACAAGTTTTCAAGATAAAATACATAACTGAGAAGATCATTAAAATAAAAAACTTCATGTCTAAAACACAAATGGAATAGTAGGTAAGATAAGAAAGCGTAATTTTTTTCTTCAGAGTTTATATAGGATGGCAAAGAGGTAAGTGATGAATGCCATGGAAGTTTAACTTCGAAAAAAAGTAAAAGTTTGACTTCGATAGACATTCTGCAACCTTCCCAAGTTGTGAAGTTTGAAAATCACTTAAGAACTTTAAGAAATTTTTTAAAACTCACACGTTGAGTTTTTAATCTTTGTGAAGTTCTTTGGCAACCTGTTCCCTGTCAGGACAGCCAGCAAACAAAACCAAACTTCCCAACAACATGTCATTGGTGTGGCTGTGAAGAACTTGAGTCTTTGGCTCTGGGTGAGCACTGCTCTCAAGTAATTTGCTTCAACAGTGGATGCTCATGGACCTGAGGCTTGTCACTTTAAGAGCCATTTATAAATGTTTAAAAAGCAGCATGAGAGAACAATTGAAATACCATCTTATGTGTATGCGAAGTATATCTTATTTCATTTTTACATAATGGCTCCATTTAAAAAAAATTATTCAATTATTTATTTATTTTACTTTACATTGTTGTCTACTCCAGGGTTCTCCCACCACCCTGTCACCTGTGAACCCTCATCTTAATCTTTTGTGCCTCATCTTAATCTTTTGTGCCCACCCTGATTTCTCCCCCCCTCTTGCTCTATGCTTCAGTTCTGCTGACAGATGGTTTTAAATTTTTCTTGTCCTTTAATTTAAGTTTTCCCTATATCCCACATATAAGTAAGATCATCCAGTATTTCTCTTTTTCTTTCTGGCTTATTTCTGCTAGGATGATTTTTTTCTTTCCATCCATGTTGCCGTGAATGACATGTTTGTCCTTTTTGATTGATAAATAAAATAATACTCTATTGTATACATATACCACAGCTTTCTGACCCATTCATCTTTTGGGGGGGCATTTGTGTTTTTTCCATATCCTGGGTATTGTAAATGATCCGTTATTTTGATAAGCTGTTTCTTCAATCCCTTGTTGCCAAGTAGACACCCCATTCAGAAGAGAGGGGGGACCCATCAACAACAGGTCAAAATTGCATGTAGGTGCAATTGCATGCAATGGTTTCACACAAACCCATTGAAGTTGGAGTCCTTGGGGTGGCTATATCAGATGACTCCCCATCCTGTCACCTTCATTTGTCAGGCTTAACTAAACTGACTGTAGTCATTGAGATTTGGGTGCTAATTATCTTGTCAATATCTGACAGTATAGCCACAAAATAAAGTTGGAACTGTGGACAGCTAGAATTGTGTCATTTAAATATTTAAATCAGTGGAGATTTGTGTTGTACCTCTATTCCCATATGTGACCTCAGAACACAACTTCATGCACAAATCTGCCCACATCCTGCTCTTCTCCCCAGAAATCATACTTTGCTTTGAAAGCTCTCTAGCCTCTTACAACAGTTTCTCCCTGAAGAACTCTCTTATTTCCTGGGGATTTTTTCCCCCTAGGTTTACCATTTGTATTGACACGTTGCTACTTCAGAACTCATCAAGAGTTCTTTACTAAATAAGCATAGTCTCTGCCAGAACTTCCCTATTGAATGCCACTAATACAGATCTATGCCTAGAATCCCAAACAAACCCACTTTTCAATAAGTTTGAAAAAAAATTTTTAAACAACAATTTTTTTTTTTCATTTGAATATAGTGAATGAATTAGCTTTGCTATCCATCTAGTCCTGACAATATTTTTGGGGGTAATACATGAAAATTTTACAATTTCTGTGGGAAACTGGGCATTCATAAAATAAAGTGGAAAAATATGACAGATTGAGTCATTTTAAGCGAATATGTTATTTTGTGACTGAAATCTCTAAAGAGGAGCATTAAATACAACATCAAATGCAGTCAATGAAATAATAATTACAGTAGAGCTAAATTTCATAGTAGATCTCTCCCATGGCTCCCAGGAACACTGTCTGCCAGGATTCAATTGCACTCACTTTTTGATAAGCCTCTACTTGGGAAAGGAGACACAGGTTTTACTACCATCTTTATAGAAAATGTAAAGCTAATTGCAAAATAGTTTGCTACATTATGATAATATACCTCCTACTTTGTGGGGTAGAAACTATGGTCCAAACTTTAGGTACCTGCCATTGTGCTGGATCACAATCTGTAGTTGCTGAGTAAAGGCATGGTAATGCATATCAGTATCTCGATCAAAAGATGATCTTTCAGAGCTTTCCCTGAGTAGCAAAACTGTGTGTAACACTACTACTTTATTTATTGTAAAGTAGTAATTATACTAATAAATACAAATAATGCTTAAAAATGTTTCAGTTAATATTGTATAAGTTAAATGATATAAACTGTAAATGGAAAGACCCTGTAATCTACTTAAAACTTTCATTTTACAAAAGAAAAAAAAATTGAAGTTCAGAGAAAATTAGTTTCCTGGGGCCACCCACCAAGTTAGTGGTAAAATCCAGGGTTGAACACACCAAGCCATCAGGTTCAGAACCATTTCTAATATACCACACCCTGCTTCCAAAGTCATTTCTTTTCAATGATTTAATTATCTCAATTATTATCTTTAAAAGTTTAAACATGTTCATAAAAATATTTTTAGGAAAATACATGAAAGGACATATTATGATACCATAGTTAATTTTATTTCATTTCCAGATAATTCTATAGTGCCATTCTGACCTTGGCTTTAAGAGAAATTAAAGCATCCTCTTCCTTATTATTATTATTATTATTATGCTATTGTGTTTATGAATATTGTAAAAAGTGAATGAGAAAGACTATGAACTGAGATCTTACATTATGTTTTACACTAAAATTTTTTTTTTATTAATTAAAAATTTTTTCTCTTACATCGTTTTAGTTACACCAGCATATCACCATGAATGTTATGGTTCAATAAATTTTCTTAAGTAAAATTATTTATAACTTACACAAATGGGTATAAATAACTTTTTAAAAAAGCAGCAGCATGAGACACTTAGGCTATCTCAAGTCTTAAAAGTCACTTCAGGTTTGACTTTGGACTGAAATTGTTACTGGATGACTTTCGAATCAAAACTGCTGTAGACAGAGGTGGGTGGGGAGGTTGAGCAAACATCGTATGAGGCACTTGCCTGAATTATTTAATAAAAAGAACAGTTTCTGGACCTGAGAAAGATAATACTGAAACAAAACTACTGTTAGAGATTCAACAACCAAGTAAGAGTGGGAGCCACCACCTTATTGGATCTGTGACCTTGGACTCCAACCAATTACAAAGGCCCAGGGCAGCCAGTGAACAAAGCAATTACAATGGGAGTCAAACTATTAAGGAGCCAAGAGTTCAGTAGCTTTATGTCCTTGCCAGGGTATCCCTAGAACACTGTGTAATAGCATTCAAATAATATTAACATTCGCACATGGCAGTTTAAAGCAACTTACAGTATATTCTAATCCAAGCAGATTTTTCATTTTGATGACTGTGGGAGTGGTTATTTTATTTTTATATGTACTTTTATAAACATTTAAATTGAAATAACCAGTAGCATAAAATTGCCAGTGATTTAGCTGGCTATGAACTTGTAACCAAATATACTGGAAAGAATTTTTTTCCTCCATTTAGCTCTCAGGTAAATTTCACTGCATGACAGCATTTCATGCTAGGCAAAGCCCATACAGGAGATGAAAAAGCATGAAGCATAACAAACATCACAAAGCCAGCACAATTTCTTGTTTATAAAGAAAAACAAGGAATGTAAGCTAAGTGGAAAGGTGCCGGTTGAAAGATATTTTAAATGCCTTCGAGTTAAAACCATCAGGGATCAGAAAGCAGAAGGCAAATTCTAGAGGCCAGTACACCAAGGGAAGAGTCTGATGAATTGCCTTGTGCACATTTTAATTAAACTATCATCTTGAGATTTTTTTGTGTATTGATTTGCACAGTACTTAAAAAAGCTTCTTTCCCCCTTACCTCCCTCCTTTGAATGTTAAAGCTTTGTGCCTTCAGCTTGACTGTATGAAAAGAAATTACTCATCTTGGGATTGTTATGGAGGGGGGGGAACAAAACAAAACAAATGGGTGGACATGTTCTCTTCTCCTTTTCAATATGTTTAAATTTCAACTGTTCATATAATTATGCTGGCATGTATTTCTTCCTGGCTCTAGTCATGCAGGAAAATTTTTAACATGAGAAATTGGACAACTCTAATGTGGTGTAAAATCTACTTACGCATTGTATTTCTTTCAGTATTCCTTACCAATAGTATGCACGTTGTTAAAATTAAAAGAAAATGTTAGCTTCTATGTCCTAATGCATATCCATGATATAATTAGCTGCCAAATATTTTATTAATGTTGAAAAGAGGAAGTTTGAAAAATAAAAGAAATGTCAGAGATAGGATTGACTTTAGGCGGAGGTGACAGTCATGCAGTGGTGATCACTACTTCCACAGCACCAGTTGTCATCAGTTTCCTGACATCACAGTGGTGAGTCTTTCCTTACTCTTCAGCCTTACAGAGGAGAAGACTGGGGCATAAGTTGAAGTGGTTTTCTAGAGCCCTTATGAATAGCCAGACAAAAGCTTTAGAGGCCTCATTTGGCATGTCAAAGTGGGAAATTTCAATTCATAATAGCAACAATTGAGTAAACTGAAGATCTGTATTTCTCCCCTCCAACCATTCCCATCAACTCCCAACACACAAATGTTTAACAAATGGGAAAAGAAAAACTTGGCACCAGAAGACTAGATAAGACTGTAGGTGGAGAAGTCCTTCTCATTGACTCCTTAGACCCTCACTCAGCCTCACTGCAGCTCCAGACTGGACCTGTACTTATCAGCAGTGGCATTGGCAAATCCATCTGATGTTTTTTAGACAACAAGCCCCTAGGGGAAAACTGAATCCCTCTGATACAGAATAGTGTTCCTATCATTGAGTGAACTCAAGCTACTTTCCCAGTCTTCAGAAGTGACCCAGGGTGGAAGTGATGCCAGCAGGATGCCACTGGCAGACTCACCCTGGAATGGAATAACTGTCTTAACTCTCAGATCGCCATCCTTATGTCTGTTTTTGGGATAGCCTGTGTTATTGTGATGAAGATGGAGTCGGAGATAAGTTGCCTGCTGTTTCATGTTAGGCTAATGGTCTATAGGTGAGACATTTCAGAGATCTAATGTATTTACTGGCTTTGCTTCTTGGTCAAGGTTTTATTTTTGGAAGAGTGAATTTCTCCCAATTTCAAATAATCTCCCTAGTAACTAACAAGGGAGTCCTTTCTCTTGTGGCTGCTAACCACCTTCGGTACACTACTGTTCAAGTCTGTTCCTCTTTCAGCAATGGACTTGACTAAATTAGTTCCAAAACCACTACAGGTCATAGACTTCTTTGAGATGTAGTGATACCCATGAACCTCCAGGAAAATGTGTACCTGTAGACATCCACACAATTTTGCTTACAATCTTAGAACTCTTCTCTTCCAGGGGCTCTCAAATGATTCCCCCAAAAGAAATGAACAAAAGAAGACAACAACAAGGAAGCTTCCTACTCTAACAAGTTTGTTGGAAATATGTTAACTGAGCTAAGAAAAAAACATAATCACTATTCCTCCTTTTGTTGGTGGTTGGATTTGAAATTAATTGAATTTTTTAAATGGTAACAGATGGTTCTCATTCTATTAGATGTTAAATTCATAAGAATTATGAGCCATACCTTTTGGTTGGTTCTGTGCAGTACTGCCAGGGCCTCCACATGGGGCTGAGCTTTCTGTGCACTGTGTAACTCGGGGGGCATTATACAGCCCATGCAGTCACCCTGTGATTAATATTCTCAGACAGGCAATGGGGCAACTCTCATCAGCATTTTAGATATTGAATGGGTTAATCAACCCAAATGGCATCACCCAAGAGCACATCAGTTTTAGCAAAATGTTATTTCCATCCTTAGCCATTCAGTCTGCGTTGGCTCTCATTATTCTCATTCTTCTTAACGTGTGGTGACTTTCTTCTTAATGTTTATCTCGGTACGTTAAAAAATATACCGTACATGTTGAAATAGTCATTAGACCTTAAAGAATATCACTATTCAGCAAACTTTTCTTCTTTGATGAGTTTTATGTTAATAAGTATCCGGTACAATGCCTTTCAGTGATTTGTCACCTCCTTAGAGGCCTGCCTGGTAAAATGCCTGATTATCTGCATATCTGTCTATTAATTTGTTTATCTGTCCACCTATCTTTGGAAATTTTAAACGGTGTAATAACTTTGAGAGCAGTGACACTAATGTAGTATTAGATTAAAAGAATGTTACTTTATATGGGTGTAAATGTAATTTAGTGGCACTTAAAGGAAGCTCTATACTTAGCATGATTCTTGGCCAGTGAAGACAGGTTGATCCCACTCTTTTTGGGATTGCTAATTTGCCGTTAATTAGGAAGATTGATTCTGTTCTGTGATGCATAGGCCCAACCCCAAATGCATTTTTCTGGTTTCTAGAGCACTTTCCTAGTTGTCACTATCATTGTAAATGTGTAACTGAATGTTACACGGCCTCACACAATAGAAGTACTTTCCGGTTTCTAGAATTCCTGTATTGACATTTTTTCTCAACTTTGTTTTATATTATAAAGCTCATGCTGATATTATTTTAAATAAGCTTCTACTTATTCTACTTGATATTTTTAAAATTACAGCACGAAATCTGTGCCCTGATTTAAATTTCTAGTGAAAGAAATGTTTTTGTAGCAAAAATTCTTTACCTCTTTTCTTGAAGTAAGTACCAGTCTTGTAGAGGAGCGGATAGAATGCTTATGTTGAGGTTATGCTATTTTGTATGAAACAAGATTTCATTTTCCATCCTGTAACTGTTTGTTTATCTTCCCTGTGATGTACTGAGTTTGCTGCTATAAGCCTTTTCTCCGACTCTCTTCTCTTGGCTGATGACAAATTTTAATCATCTGACTGTCCTTCACGACAATTACTTTAACTAAGATGAGTTATATTCCCTTTATGGGAATGGAGTCAGGGAATCTATCAAAACTAGTGAAAGGAAAATTCCTAGAAATGTTTTTAAACATAGTCATTAAGATGGGCTGAACCAATGCAGAAAGAAATGTGGGTACTCGGGAGTGTGAAGGAAACCACTTACTCTCTGCAATTTTGATGCTCATCATTGCCAGTAGGATAACGGGCAACTTTGAACCACATAATTTATTTCATTGTGGTGGAAACTGGATAATAAAAACAATACCAAACCCACAAGGAAGGATCTAATTTCATTTCTATCCTTCACCTGCACTGTCATGTTACAAATAAACATGACCATGTTTGTGCTGATGCAAAGGTATGCACCTAAACGATGAACACACACCAGTGGTGTGTAGAGACTTATATTTACAGTCTGTGACCTGATCCATGATAACTAAATGTAGATCTTCTTCCTTAACCTCCATATTTTGACAAATGTTTCATGATGTTTCTTTTTCTTGTAATTTTCCAGAAACAAGTCAAAAATTATTATGATAGGCTATTTTTCAGTGCGCTAATTGTAACCTCAGAAACAGACCAGTAAAAACCTAGACACTGAGGACCTGAGAATGGGGTAGAAATGAAAATGCATCAAATTGAAGTTTTAAAACACACTTGTTTGGATCTTGTTGGCCTTGCCTGCAGCTTCATGCACTTAGATGAAGAACACTCAGTGAACTCTCCTCCTCACTTAGTGGTCCTTGGCTGCCTAATGAGGTTTCTCATGCTCACTGGGGCTCTTTTGGTACTTGGGTGGTTCCTTTGCATTTCTAGGTATCTCTAAGTGTTTTATCTAGCAATTCTTGAGCAGTCATTTCTACTTTTTGTTGTGGAATATTGCTTGTAGATAAATTTTAGTCCTCAACTAGCTGCTTCATGCCAGCCAGCTGTCTGCTGAGTTTGTCACCTCCATCATTAATTTGTGTATGTTTGGTAAATCCGAACTCATCCTAATACTAGCTGGTGTAAAATATATTTGGGAAACCGTCAAAATCACACACTCAAAGTCAGGCATTGTGGCACTGGCATGTGCCTGTAAGCTTCAGCCTATAAACCAGCTGGGGCTGGGGATTGCGGTTCAAGTCCTATGGGGCAACATAGCAAGACCTAAAATACCTGGGCGTGGTGGCGCACACCTATAATCCCAGCTACCTGGGAAACTGAAACTGGGAATTGCTTGAGTTTGTGGTACCCCGGGCAGCATGAGGCTGCAGTTCCATGGGCAAAAATATCAAGACCTAGTCTCAAAAAAAAAAAACACAAACCCACACACTCAGAACGAGCTGTTGGAGGAAGAAAACCACATACTGAGTCTACCAACACATGTTTATTGAACACCTACTACTGCCAGTTGCCAGGTACCACTCTAGGTAAGGTGCATTCAGGATGGGACGAAACAATTTCTGCCCACATGGAATTACCAGTCAAAATTATATGTAAGCACCAAAGGCACAAAGTCATGACACACACTGTTTAGAACTTGGAGTATATTTTCCTTAAAGTTCAGTATTGTAATTATGTATGACGTTCCTGTCATAACCACTAAAACTTATACAATCTTCTGCTAGACATTATGTCTGAATGTTAGAAACATATCTGTCCCCATACAGTTGGAGGAGAAAATGAAAGGAAAAATGGGAATAAAGCTGCATGAACTAGAAGGAAGGCATATACAGCTTCCCCCACACACTACCATGGCCAGAGCCTGTTTTTCTCCTCCTTTGAAAAAGGACTCCATCTCTACCCTTCTCTGGTTCCTGGCTTCTTCTCCCATTCCACAGACCCACTGCAGTGAAATTTGGTTGTTGAAAAGAATGACTAGTATAAGTGAAATATAGCTTTAAATAAGAGGTTTTTCTTGCTGTTGACTTATTTTGGTATGAATATCTTTGGGCAGTTTGTCAGATAATAAATATTTATAGGGCTAGTGGTAGAGTGATATTGTCAGACCAAAGAAACAGAACTTCTGTCCTCATGGAATTTCCATTATTGAGGAAAACAGACAGATATGGTTATATAATTTATTACTATTTGATTTTATTAGTAGTAATGTTTATAATGGAATGACATATAATCAGTTGGATATAAGTCCTGAATTATTTTCATTTTGATCACCCTTTATAAAATAATAGTACTACTCATTGTCCAAGTATTTGCCAGGTGTCAGCCATGTAGAATGAGAGAATAGAGTCACCATGGAAAGAGAATGATGCTATTTTCAATTTATTCTAAGCCAGGCACAATAATACTGATTATGTTTAAATCATCTGCTTAAAGAATATCTCAATCCTTCATGTATATATTAACTACTTCTCAGAAGAGTCTTCTCAGATAAGGGTCATATCTTTTTTAATCTCTATATGAAAGGAGAGTAACAGGGCATTACGTAACAGAACCTGTTTGGCATTACCAGGCACAATCTGTGGTATTCGGTTGGTTTGCAGGCACATACAGACATCTTGGTACCTTTTCAAAAGTCACTTCTTATGGAGGGACCACAAGATCTAGTAGAACATATCAGATTTGGAACAAGAAAGATCTGAGTTTGCATCTGCTCTCACTGTTGACTATTTGAACTTGTATTTGGAGCCTCAGTTTCCCCATCTGTCAAACTGAAGTAATGCTCCATTCAAAATACTGTTGTGAGAACTACAGCACTAGGCAGCAGTTCCAAAAAGTACCTCTCGGTGTGGTTGTTAGTCCTGCTATCATCATTGTTATATTATGTTTTCTATAATTTTTCTATTCCTGAAAAAACTTGAACCTTTTTTTTTATTCTGGTGAGAGTTGAATAAATATCATTAATTAACAGGCAGCAGAAAGACTAATTTTGGGAATTTTCAGCTTCTTCTCTGCACTCTTATGCATGATTTTTATTTTCTCCAAAGTTTGAGACACTCTGAAGGATGAAATATTTGACAGAGACATCCACAAAATAAAGACAAAGATATATTCCAGGTAGTTGCAATATTTAGGACTCCAAAATATCCATATCTGGGGATGGTTAGTGCCATGACAGATGGTCATAAAAAACAGAAATCCTGGTCAGCTCTAAATATTTTTTTTCTGCAGTATTTTTTTCTTCTACTAACCCTTTGTTTAGCTATGTTACTTACCAAATGCTTAAAATTAAATGTTTGGGTGTTAAGTGTATGCCGTTAAGCTAAGCAGCTAAGAGGATCAATTTCAAACTTCGGAATAGAAGAAAATGACTGGTTGCTGACATCCTGACACATGTAAAGAAGAGAACAGATACTATTCTCGGGGATTTAAGTTAACATTATGTACCTGAAGCTTCCTGGTCACTTCCTCTACAGTTCATTGCTTCTTATGTTAAAATATATTGGTCATAATCCTATCCCCTCTGTTCTCATAACTCTTAAAAGTACAAAAACAGTAAAAAGGTAATGTTACTATCAGGCTGCTGTGGGAGAAGCCTCCCAAGTTGAGAGAAGCAGCTCATGACTCCATGAACTCATCCTGGACTCTTGCACTGGTAGAGGGCATTTCCTTTCCAAGATGATATTACTAAAAGCTGAGGATTGGAATAAATAATGTTTAGTACTATTGTATCATCATCTTATTTGGGGTATAATTATTTTTTCTTTCACCTATTTCCCAGTCAGAGTTTTCAATTCCTTTATTTTTCCTTCTGCCTTTTTCCTACCTCTTATCCAGATTCTCTTCTGGCTCCCTCTGAGTTTCTCTGTTGAAATAATCACCTTACTCCCTCATGCTGCTTATTTCTATGTCCCTGGCTTATGTACCCCCACAGCAGACCCCCTCATATCACATCAAGCCCTCTCTTATCTTCAGGGGAGACCAATCTCTTGGCAGAATTGACAAGCCTTGCAAATCTTTTGGCTGCTGTAATAAAACCTCCAGTTTCTGAGATTTATGAGGTCAGATGCATGTAGAAGAGGAAACACCTACAGTTCATGAAATTGTAAAGAATGCCAAACGCATAGATACAGGGGAAAGATGCCTAAATTCTTGACAGTTCATATTTTTGACCAACATGGTTTGTGTTTTCTTTAATTTATCATCCAGGTATTGGAGGTATTCAAATGGCCAATTCAGATGCCTTTTGGAGCTCTTGCGATATCAGTTTACATAATTAATAGAAATATACCAGCAGGTGACTGTAATGTGATTATAAAGTACAGTCCTGGCTGTTGAGTGTATTGAATACTTTTAAATGAAATATGTGGAGTGTGTGTGTGTGTGCATGCAATGTGTTTAAATGAATGCAGCCTTTCCAATCAGCCAGAAAGAGAGAAAGGATGTAAATTGCTAGCATGTGTTGTTCAAAATGCAAAAGTAGGAAAGCAATATTGATCTGTGCTTTGGATGTTTATTTACATCAGTTGCACAGTGTTAAGATGTCTGGCCATAATTATCAAGACCTGCCCACCTGTCAAACCGCAATTGGGTTATTTCCCCATTGTCTTGCAGCAGTAAATCTTCCGGTCTGGATGGGCATTAGACAAATGGAAAAAGGCTACTTTCCCAGAACGTGTAATTCATTATGGAAAACAGGTGCCCACTGAAGATTTTTGCTTTAATGCAGACATATTTTATTATTCATAAAATATTAATGTGAATAGTCACTACCAGAGTTGTGTGGGTTGTTTTCATGTAAAAATTTCAATTTTAATATGAGAAGAGAAATTGTAGAGATTCCCCAAACCTTGCCTTTTGAAAAGGTAAGACCATTCCATAAATAGTTTCAATCCCTTGCTCTCCCAAAATAGGTCCAAATGACCCTGACTCCCACTGACGTAATGTGCAAAAGAAAATAAGTCAGCTTTTATGTTGTATGTGGTGAATGTTCCATCCGGGGACAACCTTGCAGTCAGGACAGAGTGACCTTTCAAGAAAAAAAAAAAAAAAAAGAAATGAAATATACTTTCATTTTCCAGAAATATGCATGCAAGTAAAAATTTGACAGCCTGGAAGAACATAAGCAAATATATCTTTTTATTTGAAGATAAAAAGAAGCAGGGCTGGATAGGAAAGGGAAAAAACCTGTGAAAAAACGGATGATGCAGTTTTTACGAATAAGCAGCTTAATGTATCTTGGCACCCACAGTAAGCCTTGTAGGAGCTCAAAGTGCCTCAGGCAATCTGTGAGCAGAATAGCAATTTTATTACTTTGTCATTAAACCAATTTCACAGCAGTATTGTTTGTTAATGAGCAGCGGCAAACGAGCGAAGATGTCACACACTGGAATAGCAGAGAGATTTGTGACCCAAGCTCACAGCACTAAGATGGAAAGACCATGGCTATAAAAAAGGAAATACTTTGGGATGAAATGCAAAGTCTATACAGCAGAGCTTGTGTTTATGAGCTACCATTTTGCTAAGAGCTGTGAGAGAAATAAAGGTCTGGAAATATGCAGTTAAAACAGGGCCTATAAAATTAAAACCAAATTAAAGTATAGCAGAGGATTACTGCACAGACTGTACTCGACAAAATATATTTTAAGTGATGAGGTGAAATCTAAATCAGTTTTGTTTGAATTTGGTTGGTATTTATGAAATTCAATAAAAAATGAAAAAATATCCAAACAAAGCAGCTGCCTCACCCTTCTGTGGTCTCTGAGCCATAAACATGCATCACTTTGAGGAAATTCGACTTGCCAATCCTTAAATAATTAGCAACTTCTTGATTCACACGGTGCACCCCTCTATCTCCATGAAAGCCTCCTCTGTTACTTTATCTATTCATAAGGATATTGCACATGTATAATAAACACTCAGGCGGAGCCTGATCTGCTTGAAGCCCATGAATCAAGCACACCTCACAGAGACTGGAGTTTAGCTCATCGTTGGGTGGAATTTTTCTCCTTTTTTTCCTTCCTTCTAATTGTGCATGGGTTTTTTTTTTTGTTTGTTTTGTTTTTTTTCCTTTCTTTTAAAACTGTTCTTTTTTTTCTGGAGCTGAGGCTGGTCTTATAAAGACCTTGGGAGGCAGCCTTGAGGGATACGTGAAATAGTGCCAGAGGGGCACATTTCTGCATCATGCAAGGTGTCCAAAGTGAGTACCCGAGACACGCAGGAAAAGTGGTTCAGTGCCACTGTCCTGGCATCAGACTTGCCCCCTCCAGAAAGAGGGTGGCATCCAGACCAGAGCCGGCAAGGGAATTCAGGGGGATGGTCAACTCACAATCGTTTCTCCATTTGCTAGTTTCAGATACTCTGGTTGCTTGTCAGACTGGCTTCCCAACCACCCCACTGCTTTGTCAAGGAAGCTCACCCATTTGGGGGTGGACTGGCTCAGTTCTTTGAGCCTTGCTGCTGAAACTTGCAGATCTACTTGGCTGCTTCCTCCATAGGAAGTTCCCAAGAGCTCCACTCCCCCAGGCCCATGCTAGCCACCCTCAGGTTTGGTGCAGGAGATGGATGAGGTTTGTGGCAAGTCTGTGGAGTTCGTTTCTATAGCTCTGGCATCGGTCCCCATCCCTTATGGCCTCCTTTAAAGTTCCAGCTGGCCGGGGATATATATTTTCATATTTTTCACTCCTGACCCAGTTTGAATTATGAACGGACTTATTAATTTTTTAATTCGGTATGGTTCTGTGATTTTTCTTGGCTGCCATTTTTTTCACAGCGATCCTGAGTCTGATTTGGTGAGAGAGAACTCTGCAGGAAATGCTCATGGCCCCATAGAGGCAGTGCTCGCAGTGGTGGGAGTTCAGCTTTAAGACTGTTTTCTGCCTGACAGGGCAGGACCCCCAGACAAATCACTGGCTGGCTCCGTGGTGGTTGGCAGCCATTCAAGACTGGTCTTGTGCCAGGAGTATTACTAGATAGCCAGACAGATCAATTCACTTTTACATTCCCGCCATTATTTATAGCCCCACTGTATATCTACTCTTGCTTATGAAGTAATGATTAGCAAATACAGTACACATAAAACATGGGCATTTGTTCTGGAAAGGGCTTTCTCCTGCTGATATTGCAGATAGTTTCACAGGTCACAGAACCTTAAAAAGGATTTAAAGGGCATGTCTCGTGTAGCATTTGTTCTTTTGAAAATGATGCTCCTTTCCCATTTTTGAGTAATTGAAGAGGATAGAAAGGTTTTCTCCTTGCCAGTATTTCACTGAATTCTCTGCCGCCCCTTTCCCACAGATGTGTCAGCCAAACCTATACAGAGGGAGGTGGCATGGCATGATGTGCCACTTAAGACGCCTATTTTGTGCTTCCCTTTTGAGTGTGTCAAGGTGAACAAAACCAGCGCTGCTCGCATTTATGGCGGGGATTTGGGATAGAATTTTTTCATCTCCTGGAGGAAACTGACAGGACTTATTGAAGAAAGACTTCGGCTCCTAGTTTTGCTTATGTTTTCTTCACTTTGTTCCTTGTATTCTCGTTCTCTCTCCTCCCCTGCTCTCCTCCCCCCCCTCTTTTTCTCTCTCTCTTCAGAGCACACTATCTATATCAGGATGATTCCTCTCATATTGAAGAATCTCAGCTAGTGGTGATCTACCACTTTCTGTGAGGAGTAGTATTTTATTAATGATTGTGATAGGTCTTCCTTCAATTCTGTTACCGCTCTGGAGAACATTGCACAGTTTGCAGCTTGGGTCATGTGGGGTAGGTGGAACTCGACTGTCCCTGAAGGACGTTTGGTGACCATACTTCAGGCTAGTTGGCAGCCTGAATTCTTTGAGCCTGGTATCAGATTCACTTGTGGATTGAATCACATCTTCCTGGCAGAATAATCATGTATGGCAAAAGAACATTAGAACAGGATGATACCATCAGAAAGAATAAAGGAAACTGGGCCAGAATCTGAAAACATCAAGTTTGTTGGCAAACTGCTCTACTTGAATTGCTTCATACTTGCTTTACTATGTGATAGTTGATTCAGGTGACATTACAAAAGTACTTTTTGTGCCCTCCAGCAACTGAACACATTTTATATTGTATGTGCGCTTGTCTTCCATCTATTGCTGCAGACACATTATTGTGACATGTTATTGGTAAGAAGACTTACAACTCATAAGAATAAGTATTTTTTGAGGGGCAAGAGGTTCCATTGTGTTCCTTTCTAGAGGACTTTCATAATTTGGATTTTATTAAAGGCTTATCTTTCAGATGACTTTCTTCTAGATAATTGAAAACACAACATAGGAAGTTATATGGTGTCCATTACAAATATGAGAAAACCTGACGTTTCCAAAGAGACCTAAACAATTTCATACAGAATATCAGAGAAAGAAAACAAAGTTAGACTATACTCCTCTAGGACGTTTACGTTTTTTCTGTTCTTTTAAAATGGCCAAACTCCCATAAAACTTGACATTGAAAAAAAATTAAGAGGGAATCTTAGGAATGATATTGTAGAATGAGGTGAGGGGATAGATAGCATTGAATTCCATAATAAAATACTTTTTTTTTTTAACCATACCATCTTCTATTTTGTAACCCTTTCCAGTTGGGAGGACACCTTTATATACATTGCCTCATTCGATTCTCATATCAGTCCTGTGAAATAAACAAGGTGTGAGTTCTGATAAGTGGGAAAATAGAGACTCTTTATCCCTTGGTGTCTTGCTCACTGCCACAAAACTCACAGTGTGAGGCCAGGGCTAGAACTATGTGTGGTTCAATCCAGCACTCTCCCTTCTACCTCCCGCCCCTTTTCATGTCATCCATTATCAGGTGGAAAGGGCTTGATTTAATTATTTGAAATAATAGAGGCAAGTTTGTCCAAGGAAAATGATACTCCTCAATGAAAATGTCTTTTTAAACACATGCATTTCTCTATCAGTTCACATCTGTGACCATGGGACTTTGGGGCATTCTGGGAATCTTTCTCCAGTTCTGATCTTTGATAGATTTCCCACAACTAAATCTTTATTTGTATGGACAAACTACCATTTCTGACCCTTATTTTGCTCTCTTTGGTGTCTGTGTAGAGTTGCTTTTCCCTCCTTTTCAATCAGCACTTGAGTCCTTGTTCCTTATTGTTGTCATGCTGACTCTTTAAATGTGCTCTGCTTGGCAAAACCATGCCAAGCTCGTTTTCTTCACCAGTGCTAGGAGGTCGCTGGTATATTGGTCTTCGTGCTGCTTTCAGTGCATGGTTATTGCTAATCGCTGAGATGGGGACTCTCAGGACAGTGCAAAAGGTGAGAGAGTGCCCTGGGAGAACCAGGTCTTCCCACTTTGGGTCAGGAGTAGAAGGACAAAGACAATGAGGCAAAAGTATCTTTGAACTACATAAGTTAAAGGAAGAGGCTAAGAGCCTTGTTTGTCTTTTTCTTTGAAAATAGTGTGAAGATTAATTCAATTAATTAATTGAAATGATGTCAAATCACAAAGAACAGCATATAATATCAGGAAAACCGAGTAGAGGGTATACTTACAAAACACGCTGAGTGACTGTCTCTTGAACAGAATATGTATTTCTACTTCATTTCTCTCAGAACTGATTGTTTCTCTTATTTTCCCTGCTTCTTCTTCTGCCCTGTGATGTGTCATTCACGGGGCTTCCTAGAGTTCTTCAACCCAACCCTGCTTCTTCCACAGACATTGTGGACTTCTTTTCTTGGTTATCACCAGGGCAAACATCTCATTAAACTTTTATCATAGATGGATTGCTAGCTTTATTCTACAGGACTGCATCCTAGAGGGTTTTATGGACCCTTTTTGATTAGTGTATAGAAGTTTTACTAAATTTATCTGATTCTTCAGGGTTAAAACTGAACAATAGTTTGTTTTTGTTTTTTTGAGACTAGGCCTCATTGTATTGCATAGGGAACTGCAGACTCAAGTTGCCTGGGGTACTGCGGACTCAAATGATCCCCAGACTCAGCCTCCCAGGTAGATGGGATTACAGGCACGCGCTACCACGACCAGCTATTTTTTGAGACTAGGTCTTGCTGTGTTGCCTCAGGTGATCTTGAACCCGCGGACTTAAGCAATTCCTAGCCTCGGCCTCCCTTAGGCTGGGATTAAAGGTGCACAACACTGCACCTGGTCTTAAACAATAGTTTTTCTGGGCTTTTTTTCACCTGACCATTCTGAAGCCTTCAAGGTATATTTCTGCAGAAGACAGGATCTTCTCTTCTATTCCTGAATGTTGGTTAATTTTGAATCTCTATCTCTATCATGTTGATCACTTCCATTCCAGATAAAAATGTAGACCAAGACCGTATGACTTCTGTGGTAATTTTTTATTTTCCAAATCAAGGAGTTGATGGACTCATACTTCTGGATGATTTTGCACTCAGAATACACGTTTCTGACAATGCACCCCTCATAAACTAGGTCAGGATTGTATTTTGTACTTTCTTCATTTTGTGGATATGAGAAATAAAAGATTGTCATCTGCCCAAAATCAGTATGGAGGTCATTTTCCCCACATTTGGGGAACATATTTAGAACCATCATTCCACACATGTTCAAATGAATGGCGTTTTAGCAGGCCTATTGTTGTTAGCAAAATAGGTTCCACATCATTCTTACCCTCTCCTTTCTGAGATTTTAGCAATGCTTACTGAAAATAGGAATAAGTTGCTAAGTGTTTCTTCAACACTAATTTCCAGCTCCGATTTTCTTTCGTATTTCTTAATCCACCTTTGATACTCAGGCTACAACCTTTTGGTATTTTAACTCTCATCCTTGATTTCAAGGAACAATGAACAGAATAAGTCTGCTACTCTTACATGCTTAAATACTTAAGTGAATAATTGGTGAGCTCTGAAAAAAATGTCTATTGTATTTTTTGCATCTCCACACCAGTATAGGGAGACCTGTACAACACTCAGAAGACAAAGAGAGACCTAATAAAATAACGGAAAATTCAAGTTGTATTAGTATTTTTTGTTTTTTTCATCAACACTCTAATAATGGCTTATTGTAGATAAAATAATGACTAAGTGCAATTTAATGACACAAATTTTGTCCAGTGTTTAGATGATTATAGAAATGAGTGCAGTAATTGTGCCACTGTCACCCAGAAACTAATTCAAATTCTTTTGCAAATATCATGAATTTCTGTAATTAAACATTCAAGTTTGTTTTAAAGTATATTACAAACTTACAGTATTTTTATTATGCCAAATATTTGGCTAAATATTTGATCTTTACAGTAAATTTATGTGGTATATATCATCTCCATTCTACAGACAAGAAATGGTAAGTGAGCAAGGTCAAACAGCTAATAAGTTGCAAATCAGGATTTAAATTTTTCTCATAACTTCAACCATCTTTATTAGTGGATTAGTTAGAAGTCATGCTCTGTGCATTTGCTTATGTGGTTTCTTCTACCTGGTATATCCTATCTCCTTTAATCCTTCTCATTTCCTCCTCTCAGAATTCTTCAAGGAAGATCTCAAAGCCTCCACCCACTCCTTCCTCTTACCCACTTGACTGTGTACATCCTCTTATGATGGCAAACTCACACTCCTCACAAACTGCTCTCCTGCCACTGAGACATTCCGTCTTGTAGCACAGTCACCTCATTTTTGCTGTGCTTTCTGAGAGCAAGACTGAATCTTCTGTGTCTGCCTTATAGTGTTTAGAGAATGGTAAACATTGGAAATTTTAGAATGACTTAAATGTTTTACTCTTGGAATTCTTAAATAATGTTCCAATGCTTGTAAAACACAAATTTACCTTCACATTTCATCTTTGGGACGTGAAGTAGGCTTCATTTTCTTTCCTTTTTTTTTAAAGAAAGTAAGCAAAAAGGAAACCCACACTCCTACATTTATTTCAGTGCTATTTATAATAACCAAGATACAAAAACAACCTAAATGCCCCGAAATATATGAGTAGATCAAGAAGATGTGGTGCATATATGCAACAGAATAGTACTCAATAGAGCCAGGCACAGTGGTGCGTGCTTGTAAGCAACAGCTTATGGAGTCACGGCAGGGTCCGGGGATCATGGTTCCAGTCCCGCCCAGGGCAACACAGCCAACACCTAGCCTCCCCAAATAGCTTGGCGTGGTGGTGCGCCTGTAATCCTAGCTACCTGGGAAACTAAGGCTGGGGTTTGCTTGAGTCTGTTGTACTACAGGCAACAGGAGCTTGTGGTTCCATGGGCAAAAATAGCAAGACCTAGTCTCAAAAAAAAAAAAAATACTACTCAGTGATTAGAAAGACTACATTCTTTATTCTCATTTAATAGTTAAGGAGATTTAGACACAGGAAGAACCTTTATCCAAAATTACACAACAAGAGGCACAACTAGGGTTCTAATCCAGGTCTTCAAAAAAAAACCCTGGTTTTTCCCATTGCACAATTTCTCTTATCACATAGAACAGCAAAGAGATGGGTAAGTGTAAGTCTTGTTTTTTCCCATTGAACAGGAGGTCCAATGGTATGACATTCTCCCAAATCTAGTGCTTTTCTCACTTGACAAATGTGGCCTCTATACATGTTTTTCTACAGCGTGCACCCCATAAGGCCCTCGGTGCAATGCCACGGAGGCAGCAGACATTGAATAGTGTTTCCAAAGAGATCAGCAACTATATTTTATAAATTTCTACAAGCAAGCAAAGACTATTAATGAAAAAAAGGAGACGGAAGAGAAGCAGGAGAATGAAGGGAGAATTCACCATCTGGATAGTGGGAAGGGATCCATTATAAGCAGTGTGAGGATGAGACAGACAAGGAAAAACTGCTATTGTAAAACAATCCCTAGAATCAAGAAATCTAGTCCCCCCACTGGCATGAGGGTCTCACCATTCCATTCAGTTTCTTGCTTTCTCCTTTCTTTGACCCTGATAGCCTTTTGGGTTAATGTTCAGCTTTGGGATAAGTTGGTGACCCTGGATGACATTTTATCCAGGTGTTTTTTAGGGAGTGTGGTTGAAGATAAAAATCTGTTGAGGGTTTCCTCTGTGAGAAAAATTTTAAAAGCCTGAATTTTTAAGACAGGGTTATGCTATGAATTTGGGAATCCTGGTAGACAGGCTGAATAAACAAAGATAATTCAGACTTCAAAATCATAGTTCTCACATAACCCTGCAGAACTGATGAATGAGAAAATTAGCTTGGACCTGTTGAATCAGGTTCAGAGTAAAGGCTTATTAATGTATTTTTTTCTCTGCCAGACCGCATTCCCACATCATTTCCCTGGATGTTAACGATTTTTAAAGTGCTAACCACTCTAGAATTATATGTATGTTCTCTGTTTTTCCTGTAACTTTTCCTTAGAAACCATTGACTTATAAAACTAGATAAGTGAAAAGTCCTGAATTGGAATTCAAGTAGTTTTTAAATCTCCATTTTATCTGTTAGTGTAAAATTGGCTCCATTTTCTTGTTTGACTGGGAAATACCAGATACATGGTCTGCTAGAACAAGCTTGTGATCAGGTTGTTATCAAGATGCTACCTGGTTCTCAGAAGATCTTTCAGCTGTAGACCTTTTCTCAGAAGAGAGGAAGAGCAACCCCAAATATTCTTAATTTTCCAACTTCTAGCTGAGTGCATGCCTGTGGTCCTGTGTTCAGGCATTTCTTCAAGATAACCCCAAAGTTGTCCACCAAGTCTTCTCCTCTTCCCTTCTCTTGTTGAATAATATGCCTTTCCACACAGTAGGTGGCTTTCTTCTCTCAACTCTGTCTCAAGTGTCTTCGCAAATTTCACTAACTTTTTAGTGGAAAAGAAGGGCTGATCATAGCTGTGTTTGCAAGCTTGCCAGGCACTAATGCCGCCAAGGGCAGTGGTTAACATGAGAATAGTAACCCTCTTTTCAAATCAAAAGCTTGGTTTCTGCTTTTCTTTCAGCTCCTGTTCCCATGTTACCATTTCCACAAATTTGCCAGGGTAAAGTTAAAACACTAAAGACTGGGTGCCTCACACAACAGAAACTTATTTTCTGATAGTTCTGGAATCACATGCTTCCAGATCAAAATGTGAGTTGGTTCGGTTTCTCCAGAAACCTCCTGCAGATGACCGCCTTCCCTGTCTTCACACGTTTTGCCTCATGTGCTTGCAGCCCCACTCCACTCCTCACAAAGACTTCAGTCATTGAATAAGGATCCTAGCTTAATAGCTTCATTCAAACTTACCGGTTAGATTCTGAGGTACTAGGGAATTGGATTTTCAGTATGTACATTGGTTTGGGGGATTTCAGTTTAACCTGTGCTTCCTTTTCACTCTTGGTATAGACATCCTGAGAAGATAGGATGATGTATCCACATAGCATATGTTAAGTCAGAAGGACTGGGTCTGCATCCCACCCTTTGTGCCTTCCTAACAATGTGACCCAACGCTAGTGTACATTTTGCTAACACTCAATTTCCTACCCACAAAGCGGGTGTGCTGGTAAACTACCTACTTCATCAGGTTTTTGTGAAAATTAGGTAAGAAAACCCAGGTATGCATTTAGTTTAGTACCTAGATCAATAGGTATTAACAATAATCATACTGAATAATAATAATAGTAATAATGATAATAATGTGAATGGAGGGGAATTATGAAGCCTTCCTAGAAAAATCTTTTCTTAATCAAACTGTGGGAATTAACTGACATATGAAATTTGTCTCTGAAAACTTATATTTTACTAGGGTTCTTCCTGAGTTGTCCCTAAATTTTTCTCCAACCCAGAATTGAAGGACTGTGTATTTTAGCAGAGGGACAAGACATTTGAGTCACTGTGACTCCCATGCCAGATTTTCTGTAATACTATATTCCAATATCTTTTTATGGCCTCCATGAGCATACTCATATTTAGAAATTTTGCTCTGCTGTTTGGGTGCACGGTGGTCATCATCATCATCATCATCATCATCAGTGCAACCTAGTCTATCCCTCTAATGAGGAGATGGAATTGGATCCAAAGATTCATGAACTGTTTGCTTCACGTAAATGAATCAGTGATTTACAGTTACTGATCAACCTCCTAATACCACCATTCATAAGTGGGAATGGGCCAACCCCTGCTGACATAATTACCAGAGGGAGGAGGAGTGGGTGGGCACTGAACAGCTGATAGTTCTTCTCACTTCTGGGGGGACCTTGAGATGACAGTATACAAGTGGGCCATGCAAGGCAACTATGACTCCTCCCTGGGGTCCCCTCCATGATGGAGATTTACTGAGCCGAGCTGTCAAAGAACAATAAATTTTCCTTCAAAATATAAAACATAAATCAGTGTTTGCCAAACAATGAAAGGCAAGAAGAAACTAAATCCCCATAATAATGAAAAGAATCCTGTTAATTAAATCAGCAAGGTAGAGAGATTCCCTCCCAGCGCAGAGCCTGACTGAACAGTAGAATACCTTGGAGACAAAGCTGAAATCCAAGCTTATTCTAGGTTGCAAGCCAGCATCCTGAGGGAACATTTAGAAGAAAAAAATCCTTAAGCACAAGACAAGTAAGCACAACTTTTATTTTAGAAGTTGTACTTGGATTATGTTTATCTGGGAAGGAAAGTTGCAAAACAAATTGTAAACCACTCTCAGCAGATTCGTGCCAATGCCTTATCAGATTTGCCACCAGTCAAGAGTAAGCTGAAGGCCATGTCTCTTTGAGCTAATACATAAAAGCAAATATATGGGATGCTTAGAGGAGGGGAGAGAAATGCTATATCTTCTGATTTAAAAGAAAATTTATTTCAATCTTACAGTTTCAACTTCTTTGGCTCTTGAGCATCCTACATCATATAGTTTGCAACAGTGATTAAGTGTTTACTTCACACATCTCTCCTTTTATCCTGCAAAGCTATTGATATATTTTTGTGGATTTATTTTGTTGTTGTTGTTGTTAATGCTTGGTTGATTGACTGTTCTATGTAGAATCTGCTTCCTTCGTCGTTGAGGAAAGTAATAAAGGTTAAGATTTCTTTCAAATCTGTCATGACTGCGAATTGAGAGCCATGTGATATTATTGCCCTCAAGCTACTGAGAGCAACTGTAGTTTGCATGGCAAGAGCTCACAGAGATCAGAGATGGTCACACCTTCTCAACCACAGTTCATTTTTTATTTTATTCCCCAAATCAGTGCATTTACACCCACAATCTTCTGACCTTAAAGTCAGTTTTTACTTCACAGGGACAATAATTCATTTGCTGTTCAAATGAATTAGAGTTCATTCATAGAATCTGAGACTTCCTTTCAGAATTGCCCATTTTGGAAAAGAAAAAATACTACCCAGTTCTCTTCAGGAAGTCACTAGTTAACTAATCATTCACGTAATGATTAATCACATAGTGGTTGTTCCATCAGGATCTTTGAAAAATGTTATATGTGTCATAGGATATACTTATAGTACATTGAAGTTTGTTCAGATTCTTATCTGCCTGTAGGATGGATATGTTTTTAATACCTCAGGCAAAAGAATTTTCTTATCATCATCTACATTCTCCTTGTACATTACTTTCCTCTGTCCAGTCCATAACACAGGCACACACTTAGGAAGGTCATTTCAGCACTAAAGGTGACTTGCACTAATGGGAGATCAGATCATGGGATGGAACTTTTATACTGATGAATACAATTGGGTCTGTAACCTCTTATCTCCCTTCATACCACTAAACACTTTGATCTTGGAGGTGAGAGTAGCAGAAAGTGTTAGCAGGTGACTGATGAACACCCAGGGACCCTAAAGTGTTCAGGGATTCACGCTCTCAAAGGGGTCTGGCCACCCACCACACAAAGACAAAGGAAGCGGACTTTTTGTATGAAAAGCTTTTAATAGAATTAATATTTATAAAGAAAGGAAGAAAAGGTAGTATTAATAATGTTTCCCACTAAGCCCTCCCTTTCAAATTACCCATCCCTTTGTAGATAAATTTCCAGTCAGACAAGCAAGGAACTGAAAACTTATCATGAGTGTAAGGTACCTTCTTGTGGAGACCCACAAGAAAAGGGTTAGGCTGGTCCCAGAGAATTAGTAGTGAAGGAGAGATTCAGAATCAAAGTGTACCAACAATTTACCATAAAGTCCAGGCAGTGGCTGCCATACTCTCTCTCAAGGGCTAGGAGCAGCCTCCCAAATTACCTCCAGCAGCATCAGGGTGAAAGTGGGACCACAGAAGCAAGAGAGTAGGCTCACCTGCTTTTGTCACTAGTTCCCAGTGGAATCCCTCTCAGGACGTCTGGTTCATGAAACACTGAGACTTGTGATCCAAGGTAGCTGCATCCAAGTGGGGGACAGGAAAAATAGTGCCTCCAACTTGGAGGTGCATCTTTAACAGAAGAAAGAAGTGACAAAATATGGGTCATTCTTAGTTCTCCATGTCTAAAAAGAGCTTTTAATAGTATCAGGTAGCCACAATATGATATTGGGTTTATTTGTCTACCAGACAACAGATTGTGGATCAGGATCTGATTTCCTTTCAGTGTGGTGTATTTTTTTCCTACTGATTTTTCACAGTAATGTCTGTGTGCTTGAATAATAAAATCTCCTTAAGTTTTTCTTATAACTTAGTGTGTCAGTAAAAAGAGATTTCAAGTTACAAGGCCTGTTTATCATGAATGTGTGTATGCAAATTCTATGTGTATGCATGTAGGCATTTTGCAAAACACGACTTTGAATTTTCTAAAATTACTCTTTTTCTATATAATCTTGTATAATCTTCCTTAGGACTTGAAGGAAATACTTGTTTTAACATTTTGTTACTTGGAAATAGCTAGTAGATGATATAAAAGTTGCACTTCACTGGCATTATTAATGAGTATCTTCAGTCACAGGTATATGAGTGGCCATTATTTGATATGGAGTAACTAAGATGGTACTTTTTTTTTGTTTTGTTTTGAGACTAGGTCTCACTGTTTATGCCCATGGAATTGCAGGCTCACATTACCTGGGGTACCACGGATTCAAGCAATCCCCAGCCTCAGCTTCCCAGGTAGCTGGGATTATAGGCGTGCACCACCCAGCTATTTTTTTGGAACTAGGTCTCCCTACGTTGCCCCGAGCAGGACTTGAACCACAATCCCTGGTCCCCACTGCAGTTTCCTAGGCTGCCGCTTACAGGCATGCACCACCATACCCAACCTTAAGACAGTACTCTTAACTGGGATAGTAACTCCTCCCAGAGGCTGGAACTACACTTGTTTAACAGATGTTAAACAAAATACAGATTTTATGCAACCCCAAAATGTGTGTCTGGTCAAAATTTCACCTTCAATTTCTTAAAATACAAGCTTCTCAATCACATCAATGCATTAACTTGGAAAACTAACCTAGTTAATAATTATTGAGCATCTGCTCTGAACAGGCTACTGAGCTAGGTGCTAGGAACAAAGTAAATCAAAACTTGGTGGTAGCAATCTACAGTTCCTTTCAAATGGGTTCCAAATTAAAATCTAGAAATAGCATTGTAATTTTGCCTCATGTTTAAATATACCCTTTGTGCTGTTTTGTATGTCCATATGTAATGTAACCATAAAGTAGCTTTTTCTTTATAAAAAAGTTTTTGAGTGATTAACCAAAGGCTGGTGTGGACAATGGAAACAGGCACTGTGAAAAGCAAGTCCCTTCACAGCCAGGTGCACCACTGCGACACACATGCCATTTTGCTTACATTGACTTCATTTTGGGCATTTTGACAATGTAGCAATTTTTTTTCTCAGAAGTGGGGGTGGGGAGCAAGTCTTCCAATTAGGAATTTTCAAATACAAACTTGCAAAAGGCAAAAATTAAGTTTGCTTTACTTTTTATATATTTGGACAAGACAGGTGAGAAGCCACACAGGAATGCAGAGTTTGTTAATTCCTCACCCAGGTGACAGTTTTTAAATACTTTCATGTCCTCTGGTCACAAGGCTCCTGAGACTTTTGAGGAACTTCACTCACTTGACTCACCTATCCCTTCTAGTGTTCAGAAAGGAAAGGAAAAGGTCCCTGCACCTTCTTGTCTCCTTCCTTTATTGTAAGGTTTGCTTTGTTTGTTTGATTTTAAAACTGCCATTATGTGAAAGTGTTGCAAGTATAAATAATTGAGAAGATAACTCTGTAGGGAAACCACTTTTGCTGCTTTGTGCAAAGGCAGCTCATTACGGCTCTGAGCTGCAGCATTCCATAAGAGCAATTATGCAACATCAGTGTGTCGTGGATATTAACCAAGGGGAGTAGATAAGAGATGGGAAAATAATTTTGTAACTTATTTAATTAAATTTATTTGGTTTTTCAAATAGTTCCTCTAGTGTATAATTTACCCAAGCACTCCATGGTTTCTGTAGTCTTTTTAGACTGTTATTCAGCATTTGATTTTGGGCCTTCCTCCTCAATTCTGTATAGACCTAAAGTGTCTTTATATTGGGGTTTAATTTCCACCCAAGGAGAGGTTACCCATGAAAATGGAACCATAATTTGGTCATGAGGCTGTTATCCCCCCTAGGGCTTATATAGCCAGTTAATATATGTTAATACAGCAAAGTGAACAAAAGGTTAAATAAGTGGGTCAGACTCAGAACGAGTCCTGTACTGCTTACTTCTGCTTAAACGGAAGGAAAAGCCCATAATGGTGCTTACCTGACTTTCACCCCCATCATTTTAAGAATTGCTTTGCCAATCCTTCACGGCAAATAGTAATTTTAAGTGGACCAAAACAGAGCTCGGGGTGTTTGCACTCCATGGTAATGATAGAGTAGCCGTGCTCCCTGGAGTCAGTAAGCCCCACAATTGAGTCATTTTTGCCTCCTGTGAGTGAATCACGGCTGTTAGCCTGAATGACAGGATTGCTTATGGAACTGAAGCCCTTCACAGGGCTGACCTCATCCCGGGACAGCAAGGCTCAGAGGGCAGGCAGGTGGTGTTTAACACAGTTATAAGTAAAAGCTGATTTTGTGCTTGTACACTCTGTAAACAAGAAAGGAGAATGAGTGTAGGGAAGGGAAGGGAGGGACATCGATGTACTTTATCCAAAGCAGTTTTTCCTCTTTTCCTCTCTCTTTCCTCTTCTCATTTCTTCTCCTTCACCTCCTACATGCCCACCACCTTGTCTCTATCCCTCCTCCCCAATTGCCACCCTCCTCCCTACATGTAATAGACATGCTAAAGGCAGATGAGCATAGCCCAGTCATTCTTCTGAATCATGAAAGATGCAGAGGGAGTTACCAAAAAATTATCTTACATTTAAGATCTATCTTCAGTTTCTCACTATGCTTCTCTGGCAAAAAGTTTAAATATACAAAGCACAACTATCCACTGATAATTCTCTTTTGTATTTCATTAAGTGGGAAAACAGGAAACATAGGAATGGGGGAAGGATAGAAGAGAACATATCAGTCTAAAATCATCTCTGAATGATCAAATTACCTTTGAGACAGAAAAGTTCATTGGAGCATTTTCAGCCAGCACATGTCTGGGGTCAAAGGTCTGTGAAGTAGTCATGTTTTATAGCAATCTTGAGATGTGGGATTGTGAGCGAGTAAGATTTAAAATAAAAGCCCTACAAACAATTCTCCTTTTCTGAGTCTGACTTGGAAATATGGAAGTAGAAATTCTATTTCAAGCTGATGTAAATGATTTAAGAATACAATTTTGTTTTAAGACCAGAGAGTTGATTCATTTTGTTTTCAAATCCTTAAAACCCCAGTACCCTTCAAATTCTTAATAACAAAGACAAAAGGTAGGAATTATTCAAAGCTTTGATGTTACCTGCAGCAAAGTACTCATCTTCACTTTGTTTGACAGAGTGTTGTTCCCTGCCATTCTGGTGAAACTACTGACACTAGTGTGCCTCTGAGCACATTTTGGGAAAAACTTCCTTCAAAAGATAGGAGAAAAGAATTTTAAGTAAACATCTTATTCTCCTGTTCTTTCTCCATCTCGCAAATAATCCTCTTCTACATCTACATCTACACACACACATACACATGCACACACGTACACACACATGCATGCATGCACACACTACTTCAGTGACCTCAGGTCCCATTGTAGTCAATCTATTCTTTCCTCTGAAGGTCACTGGAATTACGCCCCAATATAGTTAAATTAGATGTTCCTCAATCTGGAAAGGCTGATGCCCTCTTTCTGCCAATTCAGCTCCTTTTCCTTCCCTCCTGTGTGAAGCTTTTGCCTGGAGTCTCTAATGCCCAGATGGAGTGACACCTTTAAACAAATGCATGTAGTGTCCATCTTTAGTTGTATCTAAAATACAGAGCTAGCTAGATTAGCATCAGGAAGTCAGTCATTTTAGCTCTGCCACATTCTGGAGCAAATCATCTGCTGGGAAACTAGTGATGCCACTTACAGAAGGAGAACAATAAAATCTTTGAATCTTCTGTTCTCATTCTACATCATTTCCAGGATCCATGACTACTTTCTTTCTCTCATTCAGTTATTCACTGACTGTGCATTTTACTGAGGTTGCACTTAAACTTACATTGTCTGACTAACATAGAATGAAAATGTGGCTCCTACTCTTTGAGACTATCTGGTGGGAAACTAGACAGTAAATTGTGTTAACGCTGTTGAAGAATTTCTCATCACTTCATCCAGTTGTGATGGACATAGAGTTTAGCTGCTACTGAGGAAGTACTTCTTACTCAGATTGTGGAGTGGGGACATTCCTTGAAAGATATGCTCTCCGATAAGAATTTTGAAGCATGTGTTGATCTAATGGACATGAGAGAAAGTAGAAAGGACTTCTGGATAGAGGGGTTACTGTGTTCCTAATAGATTAGTGTGTTAACCTTACACTTATTACTTGCCATTTTTGTTTATTTGTAAATTACCCCCATCCAAAATAAGAATCTGTGCTAGTTAAAACAATTTCCAAATTAAGTTATTGTTTGGGAATTGAAGTGATACTTTGCTGTGAAAATGGAGATAATTCGAATGCCATCATTTATAGTTCTAATAGTTAAGTTAAAACACTTTAGGAAATCACGATAGGAGATGGAAGATCTGAATATGCTCTAAAAATTCAAATTGCAATACAATGTGTTTGCTTCTTTGTCTGTTGAATATTTTAGTTTTGCGTGGGATGTCAGAATCAAAGGTTGATATCTTTATTTCTCTGCAAATCGGGGACAAAATCCACAATCTAATCCTCTAAAGCTAAAATATTTAAGGACTAAAGCAGATGTGGCATAACTGATGGTTTGCTAGGTCTCTTGTGGTTTATAAAGGTATATTTTATGTCTTTTATGATTACGGGATGATGCTAAAATTTTTTGTGGGTAAGAATATCATCACATTGAAAAGACTGCACGAAACGACTCTGGAAAAGATACAGAATGCTACCTGGCTGTCAAATCAAAGTAAGAGATATTTAATTTGTTATTAAGAAAAAGCAGTCAGGATATTTTATTTGGAATTTGGTCTTTGATGTCAGAACCTCATAAGCATGAGAACATTAAGTCATATACTCATGAATACATTTTTTTTTGCTTCTTCACAATGAGATATATTTTAATAATACTTTTGAAAGATTATTATTAGATGTATAGCTGTTAGAACTGTAGTTTTTTTAAAGTGGCTTTAAAATTTCTTAGATCTTTGATTTTTCTTTTCCCACTGGCATCTGTATTAGATGTCAGTATAAACTGATTAAATAGCATTTGGTTTAAACAGAAAAATTGCACTCTATATGCTTATCTATGATATTTTGTTTGTTGGATCTTTTTCTTAATATTACTTGACTTTATGTGTTTTAATCTCCCTTTCCCCTCCCCCTCAACCCCCATATTTTGGGTTGAAGCCACTCTAAATCTTAACACCTAGGAGATTTCTCACTTATGATTCCCTTTAAGAGTGCTAAAATCTCAGCTTCTCAAACAAGAGACCAAGCTACAACTTAAAGAAAGCAGTGGTATTGATAAAGGGCCTTAAGAATGTTGCTACCTTCCACATGTGTCTTCTGCCACATCCTTTCTTTTAAACCAGCAGGAGTATTGAAAGGGGGATAAGAGCCAGTCCATCCAAATACTTCGGGCATGCCAATCTGGTCTTCTGAAGTCCCCCCTGCTGCTTTAGAAAAAGGAGCCCCACAGACAAATGAAGGGGCCACGGGCACATTCACATGCATAGCACCCTCCCTCTAAACACCAAGTGGCTTTGGATTGCTGGCGCTGGGTGGTTGGCTTGAGTTGAAGAATAGAGACTTGAGAACCATTTGTTTCCACACCATTTTGGGTGAAGTGCTATATTTTTCACCTTAAAAGTCCATTTAAAAAGAAAAATATGGTTTGAAAGGGGACACAATTTGGAAGCCATCACATTTAATGGAGACCCTTTTAAATGTAACACTTTGTTCTATCAATTCTCTTCTAAATTAGTTGTCACTACCCAGGGAAAACCCACCCTTGGTTATCTGATGCTGTTGCTTAAAACCACACACATGTATTTTCCTAGGTCCAATTTTTAAAACTCTCTGTTAAAGTCTATGACTAAACTTGCTCTCATGCATTGGGTGGAAACCAATTTGTGTAGCGTCACACAGAGTGACAGCTGTGTCGCCTCTAAACCTAGTCACAGAAATGATCTCAGAATTAATAGGAAAGGCAAATTAGTCCTACTAGAAATAGACCATGGTCATGTAGGTTTTTACTGACCATTGACTTGACCAGCCATTGTAGACATGGGACTTTGTCAAGCCTGGAGAATATATAAAGAGAAAGTGATTTTTGGAGGTAGCCAGGCTATACATTAAACAGGTGCCTGCAGCTCTGGAATATTCATATTCATACAGTGTTGAAAACATTAGAGGTAAAGTCACCTTTCCCCAAACTTTCACTCTTCTGTTGTCCCTCAGTCTCCTGCATAACTTCTCAACCTGCAAGTTATATTATCAATTCAAAGGTTCTATTTGCAGACTAGAGTTTGCCTGTCCTTGGCACAGCACATAGGCATTCCTTCTCAAATTCCAGTTTTCTCAGTTGGAACCCATAATACTTCAAATATAGATTCTCAGGTGTATCCTTTTAATGATCTTAAGGTTGTATTTCTTCTTTGCCATTTTATTATAATTCATCAGCAGTTCTCCAAGCTGAATGTTCCACTTCTTTTTCATTTCTACCACCTAACCTTTTATTTTATTTTCCTCTCCTGTTTGGATTCAACAATTGCTTTCTACCTCTTAATTTAGGATTTCTCGTGAATTCATCCTATACATAGCTCTTGCAAGAGATCTTCCTCAAACATCATGTTTTATTTCTTCACTCCATATATCATTATTTGGGAATTTCAGGGATTCAATTTATCACTACAGAACCAACACTGGAGTGGGGAGAATGAGGCAATGTTGATCAAAGGGTATATAAATTTCCTATTAGAAGATGACAGTATCCTGGGGATTGATGTACAGCTTGTTGATCACAATCAATGACAATGAGGCCAGGCATGGTGGTACATGCCTGTAAGCGGTAGCCTAGGAAGCCACGGCCAGTGACCAGGGCCAGGGATCACAGTTTGAGTCCTGCCGGGGGCACGTACAAGACCTAGACCCAAAAGAATAGCTGGGTATGGTGGCGTGTACCTATAATCCCAGCTACTTGGGAAACTAAGGCTGCGGATTGCTTGAGTCTGTGGTACCCCAGGCAATGTGAGCCTGCGATTCCACAGGCAAAAATAGCAAGACCTAGTCTCAAAAAACAAACAAACAAACAATCAGTGACAATGTATTGCTAATAAGCAACATTGAGTATAAATAAGAGAATAGATTTAAATCAATAAAAGTAGATTTAAAGAGATCTACACAAAGATCCCATGAAGACCACCACAGAGAAATGGTCACGGAGTGATGTGCTGGACATATTAGCTAGTGCTGCTGGGGTAATCATTTTGCAAAATATAAAGCATCAAATCAATACATTGCACACTTATATGAGGTTTTATGTCCATTATATCTCGGTAAAGCTGGAGGAACTCCAGCAGCTTATCTACTGACTGTACCTGTGTGTCCAGAACAAAACCAGAAGCCAGAATGGTGTCAGTTCCTCACACAAAATGGGTCCTGACCCACATTCTATCTCATGCGTGCTGTTCCTTACTTCCTCCTTTACAATATCTTATGCTCTTTTAATCTGGTTCAACTTTTCTCTTCCATGAAATCAATGATTAACCTCCATCTGACTTTTTAAGTTGACCCCATCACACTTATTTACGGAGTGAGGATTGTGTTGATTTGCAGTTATTATATATTATCAAGTTGTGGTTTTCAGTTTCTTAATGTGGGTGTAAAGAATGAAGAAAGGCATGAACTGCTTTTACAAATACATATCTATATGGAAAGAGTCACCTAGTTACATATATGTATCATATATATTGTTTTTACTTTGTGATTTGGTCTTACACTTTATCACCAAGCTTGTCTTTTGTTAAGTACAGAATGTCAGAATGTAGAAGATTTATTGAAGTGTTGACACTTGTCCAGATTAATATGGACTATAAAAATTATTCTTCATTCTAATTTTGAGGAGCTGAAAAAGGATGACAACAGAACTTACATAATGTCTACTCCTCCACAACCCACTTTTCTTTCTTGCATCCCTGACACATCTAGCAACAGTCACTGAGCTACACACACAGAGAAAGCATCTACTGTTACAACTCTCTGAACACTGGAGAGGTAGCACTTGGTACCATTTGACTAAACAAAGAGGACCATAAAGCAAGAAATAAGGCTCAGAAGAATCTCTGGAAACTAAAAAAATCAGGAGAGAGCAAATTCTAGAACATGGTATGATTGAGTTGAAGCAAAGCTATTTAGCAATTGTTCATTTCCTTATTGTCTTTAGTATTCCCACTATGTGCAAAGTTCCTGTCTCTGACCTGCATGGTAATATGTCTAAATATCCTATTCTTAATAATTCTTTCATTTATAACTATCTTACTACCCTTTCTCTTACAGCACCACAAAAAAACCTAATCAGGTGTTAGCCTCTGTGTAATGCCTGGTGTGTGTGCAGATATGTTTTATATATATATATATATATATACATATATATGTCTGAGTGTGTTTGCACAACCACATAATAATGTATTCATGTGTGTACATATATGCACACAACACATGTACATACATACATATGACTGATGACTTCTCTCAATTTATTTCAAGGCCTCATTGTTTTTTGTTCTCCTCAGATATAAGGTATCTCTGACCTGAAAGATTTGTCTGTTGAGAAGATCATGTGTCTGAACCCAGTTTCAGTCTTAGCAAAACAGTGCATGTGGCTTATGTAGATTTTGTTGTTGATTTTTTTCCTTATGTATTACTCAGGAAAGCCTATGTCAATATAAATCAGTGGTAATGTGATAAACATGATGACATCTTTGATATTGCATTTGCTAAAGCTTTTCTGGGTATTTAATTCAGCTTCTAATGATTGATATTATAGACAGAAGAGAAACATTTTTGATGGATCTGTTTGCCCACAGATTTTTTAAAAAAATCTAATCCTTTTTTTCTCTTTGATTTAAAGAATGTAATGTCATTGGAGAGGAAACAGTTCAAATGTGGTCATCAGAGGTTGATGTCACCAAAAATAGAAACTCACTTAGGGTAAAATTTGCTGTCAGGAAA
The DNA here is from genome assembly GCA_004024945.1 of Uropsilus gracilis. NCBI lineage: Eukaryota > Metazoa > Chordata > Mammalia > Eulipotyphla > Talpidae > Uropsilus > Uropsilus gracilis. The sequence continues at coordinate 180,948 of PVHY01000667.1, forward strand.
AATGGAGCATTCTTTGTGAACTCAGGAACGTAGTTCACACGAGCTTGCTTGTAGATGGTTGCTACAATAAGGCTTCTTTCATACAGGTGTGTTTATGCCCCAGGCTTGCTGGCCACAGTCCATTCCATTTACAGAAGCTGAATTAAACAATAACTACCACATTGCAAAAAATGGTGGGCGGGGGACAGGCAGGGGGTGGGGTGGTAGGGGGGTGATGGGGGGGGATGATGGGGAAGGTGAGCGTCAAAGGAGATGCCTGAGAGCTTTGTTAGGGCCAAGAAAAACCCTGTTGCAGTTGTCAGAGCTTGTTGATGTTGCTGGGAACGGCACTTTTTTTTTTTCTCCTGGATTTTGTGGTTCTGCCTTAGGAAAGAAAGTAAAATAGAACGGAAGAACAAAGTCCTACTCTATAAATCAGCAGCTGCTCCTTGCCAGATCAAAGGAGTGACATTTTTGCTCCTGGACTACTTGTCCACTTGAGGGCTTGACAGGCAGCTAACAGCTGGCCTGCTAGACTGTATGGCAGAACCAGCCTATGATATCTTCCAAGCAGATGACAAGCTAATCAGAGAGATGTTCAGAGCACAGAGCATGCGAGTGCACCTTGATCTTCTCAAACATATCTAGCACATAATTGCTAAACAACTTGGTGCATTTTTGGCAAATTAATGCTTAGGTGGTTTTCACTGAGAAGTGGGATAGAGAATTAAAACTTCAATCAAAGGTAAATATGAAAGCTAAAAGGTTACTAGATTTGTAGGGATCTTCTCCTCTTAGAATGAATTAGTAAATGGCCAGGAACGTGATGAGAGTTGGCTGAAATGTATGTAACTGATTATCAGGAGATTCGTTGATTTTTCCCAAGTCCAGTGAGGCTACAGCATTCAGGCAAGTGAATAGATAACTTGTAACTGACAATTCTGAGACTGATTACTCCTGACTTGAATGCTGTTCAAGCTGAAAAAGTTGTAGCATGTCTTCTATGTCTGCAAAGAGTTGTTTTTAGAAGCGCTATAAGGTGTGTAGGTATACAGATCTGGAATTTTCATGTCAGTAGTAAAACTTTCAAAGTAATTCAGTTTCTAGTTGATTTCCATCTGCAATAAATCATGCACAGGATGAGGTAATATACTACAACTTATGTCTATTGACTTAGTATTTTATCTTTAAGAGGATAGATCGTAGATATGAATAGCTAAGGAAATTCACATGTTTTCTCCTCCCAAGCTTTCATGTTGCTTTGAAAGATCACCTTTGTAGTGCATGATAAATAGCCACATATGAATAATCTGATGGCATTCTGTTAAGTGTAACAATGCTTTAAAATTATCACCTGCTGGGATGTTTGTTACGTGCCATCAGTCTGATTATATTACAGAATAGTGTTTATTGTTGTTCAGTATTATAAAGGAAATAAAAGCTAATTCTGTACCTTATAAGAAACTTCCCCAATATATTTTTAGAAAGTGTCTATCATTGACCATGTAAACCTTCATCAAAGAAGTCACCAAATTCTCCAGGTCACCTTTAAAGTTCTTTTCTAATTATGAATATAATCTTACTTTTTATTAAAAACTCAAACAGTACCAAATTACCTTGGGGAGAAACTCTGCCATCTTCCTCTTATCCATCCATTCTTTCTGTCCATCCCATTCAAACAGAGATGATGGTTCCCACAAAAATATTTTACTGGCCCACCTTTTCCTTTTGGAGTTACAGGTGGAAATGAATTAAAATTTTATGAATTGTTACTCAGAGCCAGTGGTTAAAAGACTGTTTAGATTTTAGATAATGGAAGAGAATACTATGTACATTTTCACAGGAAAGGTTCAGAACACTTGATCTCTGCAAGCTTCTATTCTTAGAGTACTAGATCATCTGTTTGGTATGTGATCTGGAGCAGGACCTCTCAAGCTTAAATATACATAGATCACCTGGAGCGCTCTTAAAATACTAATCTGCTTCCACTAGTGCCAGGGCAGGAACTACAGTATTTCTGCAATTCTGACAAACTCAAGGTGATAGCTGATGTGGCCGATCCGTGGAACACACTCTGAGCTGCAAGTATCTAGAGAACCATGTAGATAGTGAGGTTCCAAAATAGCTCACCTTGCTCTCCAGTCCCCTCACAGATGCCTGCCCCAGTGTCTGGAACCTCAATTCATGATAGCTTACATTGGATTTAGCTGTGATCTCTGAAACGACCCTAACACGTGGACACATGCTGCCTGTTGAGGTACACTGGTTCTCTGTAGTAGTCACCCACCTTGTCTTAATTATGACCCATGAACAAACAGATTTCTTTAGGAGAGAACATTGAATATATGTATTCTGAGTGTGAACTAGCATTGAATGAACCCTTACTTTGGATGGCACTGTGCCAAGGGCTTTAGGTGCAATAATCTCCTAAATCCTTAAAACAATCTGGACCCAAGTACTACCCTGGTTGGTGGATAGGAAATAAACTGAGGCTTAGAAGGTAGTGTGATTGCAAAGGTCATCAAGCAAATTAAAGAGAGATAATGAGTCAGTGGACTGCATCACTTTGCTATGGAGAAATCTGGAAAATGGAACAAAAATAGAGAAAAGGTTGTAGGGTATTTAGCAAAGAACGTATATGAGCTCTTGTAACTCTAGGGAAGTGCTGGATAATAGAATGTTGAAAGGACATAGTAAAGGTCACAAACATTAAGCCTCATTGACTTGACCACTTGGCCTTGGCCTTTCATGACAGTGTGAAGACCCCACTACTTGGGACGCATTCATAGGGCTATAAGATGTTTGTGACTCCAGGCTAATACCAGGTTTTCCTATTGTAAATTGATGAGTTCATATGTTTCTAGATCTACTATCTATCAAATTTAAATTAAGCAGGAGCTCAGAGAAATTAATTATGAGCTGTGAATATGTCCCTATGTAGCCCTGAGACTCATTCATTTACCTTCCTTGGCACATAGTTGCCTGGGAAAAAAGACCCACGGTCTGACCACCAGTAAAAGAGTTATGTTTGTCAGATGACTCAGTCATCCCTCAGTGTATGTTTAAAGACATTACACCTGCTTCATTCAATGAATTCAATGATTTAACCATTTTACTGCATCTTGTTGAGAAAATTCCACTCTTTAGGCATAACCGCAGTACCAAAGTAGAGGTTTCATTGTTTCTGGATCACCACGGAGTAGCAGAGCTTTGTGAATATGCGCCCTCACTGGTGGTGCCTATGTCTGGGAAGAGTGGAGAAGCAGAGGGTTTTCATTTTTTTTACAGTCCCCGGATCACCAACTTGCCCACAGCACCTCATCCAGATTGATGTGATTCCTCTTAATAGTCCAGCCTCCTTCCGTGACCAAACCAAAACATGTAAAAACTTCAATTCCAAGCATTCTTGCTTCTTCCTCCATGTTCAGGGCTGGTGGCTGGCCAGGTGACCCCAAGGAGGGCTGCACTTTCTAACAAAAGGAATGCCGCCCAAAGGAGTTGGTTACCAGGTGTGGCATGAAGTTAGTGAACCAGAACGAAGGGATTTATCAACCATTTACAAAGAGGGGAGGCTCAGGAAAGAAAGAAAGGTAAAGAAATCAACTAACAATCAGGAATGACATCTAAGCCTACTTCTGTCAATCTGAAATATGCTTTGGAGTGAAAGCCTTTAAAGGAAAGATCAGAACGGTCAGATTTCAGTTGCAGAAAACTATGCAAAACTGAAAAGTTGGGCAGTCCTGTGTGCTTGGGGAGAGGTTTGAGGTAGGGCCCTGGGGTGATCTCTGAGGAACATCTCTCCTACAGGACAGCAAGATGAGATGCAGTGATATTTTGCTACCATGGATTTTGAATGCGTTCTTTCTCATCTCTAAGTTAGACTGAGAGAGGCCTCTTGAGGGTTGAAGTGCCACTGAATTTATTCCTATAATTAAGTTATTCTAAAGTGAACAATTTCAATATCTCGTTTCCAGGATCGCACATACAAGTGCATTTTCTATTTTAGTAAAATTTAGTGGAAAAGTAGATAATCTTAGTAGATCCTCTCCAGAGCTTGTAGGCGAGCCTGGGTACTAACTTTATGTTCAATACAAATCAATGGAACTGGCGCATTTTAGGGTACTCATTCCCTGAGGAGTCACTAATGGAATTATCTCTAACCCTTAAAAAAAAACAAACTCACAATGAGGCTGATGAAAAATTTTTTCTAAGTGAAAAATGAATAAAGCACTAGACTTACTGGCACATTTTATTTATGGCCTTTATCATCTATGGCACATTTTACACGCAAGTTGTGCAAACCTCAGAATATTTTAAAGAGTTCTTTAATATCTAAGAAGAATTTTTTATAATTTTAAGTTAAAGTGTTTTTTACCAATAGAAAAGTATATTCTATATCCTAAACTTCAAAATCATTCTGGGATGACATTAAAACTTAGAGAATTTTTTAATATCAGATACAGATGAAAAACCTAACAGTCTTTGGATTGGAAATAACTTGTGGGGGTTTTCATTAAAGTTGGGTGCAGCTTGCTGCATTTTGGTTAGTTGGATGTCTTCAGCAATTTTTCAAATGTTTTGGGTTTGGCAAAGTCCAAAATGTTTTTGCCAAGACCCTCTTTTCCCCTTATTTTTTAAGCCCGTGTGAAATTCAAGGATAACTTAATCCATATGTGTCTGATTCATTTACACTTAACTCATCAAAATGTTATTTTGTAAGACCCATTTAATATCCAAGAAACCTTTTGAGCCCTTTTTAAGACAAGTCTTTTGTCTTTGAACCAGTGAGTTGCATTTTTCCATATGAATGAGGCTGGAACCTTGAAGGATCTAAGATCTCTTGATTTTCAACTTACACTCTTCAAATTTGAAGTGAAATGAAAACTTTATATTTACTACTTGAGCAGCAAATAAGGCCATTTGAAAGTATAGATCAGGGGAAAATATTTCATGTCATATAATTTTGGGGGAAGACCATACATGGAAATTTCATCATGGTTGTGTTGCAGACATAAAAATTACTTTTACTTTGATTTTTTTTTTAACCTACAATGAAATGGTTCCATTTTATGTGCATCACTGTAGTTTTCAAGAGTGACTCGTGCATTGGTTAATGTTATAGTGTTCTGATAGTCAACTCCTTAATTGTTCACTTTAATAATAGCATCTCCATGTTTATAAGATAGCCCTAATCAGGGGAGTTGACAATTGGCAGGAGTTGTATGTTAAAGAGATTTTGAAAAAAATGGGGCCCATATTTTTTAAAAATTCTGTGTGATTTGAAAGAATGTGGTAGAATTACGGATCTGGGAAGTTACAGCTCTATGGATCAAAAAAAAAAAAAAAAAAAAAAAAAAAAACATTGTTTGAGAACAAAAATTCAGCAGGGCTACATGGGAGCCTGAGTGAGAAAAGCAAAATCTCTATGACCCTTTGTAAAAGGATCTAGTGGAAACCTTCAGAGGGATCTCTGCATGTTTGTTCAGTAGAACTTTCTTTGGCTTTTGCCATAACTGCTAGCGAACACCCAGCCACGCCATGGTAACTAGTTACGAATGTAACTCTGGAGTGACATTTCCAAGTTCAGAGTTTCTTTGCAGACCTGCTAGCACACAGAATGCCTTTTTAATGTTCTGCATTGTTGTGTGTCCCCATTGAACCACCTTTGAGCGGGACCCAGTTTTTTACTAATGTAAACATTCTGACGAGTATCCAAAGAAATGACCTTTGAATGAACCTCTAACCTTCCCCGTAATTATTTGTTTGAAGACAGTGTGGAGTTCTCCTGCTGAGAACTAAGAACCATGATGCCTTGCAGCCCTGTGAGTAAGGGAGTGTTTGGGGGAACTGGAGAGAAAGACATAAATAAGGGAACAACCTCCAGATGTAAATAATAAAAGGGTGAAATTAAAAAAGGGAAAAATAGCAATTCGTTTTACCTAAAGAGTTAGCCTATAGGAAAAAACAAAGGCAGGATTAGTAGCACATAAACTGAGGTGAAACTCCTGCCATGTGTTGTCCTCCATTAGATACTTCAAGGAGGAGAGAAAGGTTTCTCAGCTCTCCTGAGCATCTCCACTGGGCTTAACATAAACTGATAAAAAGAGATCCTGGGGGTAGAAATTGTAGGTCAGGCCTCCTTGGTCCAAGTAAAAAGCAGTGGATGCGGGGGAGGGGGGCTGGAGAGGGGAGATAGATAATTAAGTCCTTTTTCTGATGTGAGGGATGATTCTGGATGATTCTAGGATCTGGTCAGATACTCAGCAACACTTAAGGGGACAGGTGGGAATAAATAAGACGTTTCCTCTCTCCTTCTGCTTTCACCTTTCGCAACTTGTCACTTTCTTCCCCAAGCCTGGCTGGGTTGGGGAGGAGGGTTAACATTTTTGACAACTGAGCTGCTCAGCTATACTTTGTTAAGTAATAAAGAACTTCATTGTTTTGCAAACAAACACCATATGCAAAAGACCCCTTTGGGTTTCTTGCAACTATTATTCTTCCACCTAATTGTATTCCCACTCTGCTGGGCTGCTCACAGGAGGCCTGAGTGTGGGCTGCTGTCCTCAGAAGGGACTTCAACTCCCTAGGAAGGCAGGGCTGCCAATACACACTAGAATTGTTCTGGCTAATTTCAAAGAATGAGTTTTCAGTTCCTGCCTGTGGCCCCATGTGGACTCATTAATCATCGGGTCCCCTCGCACTTAAGATTTGAAACTGGGGATATTGGGAAATGTTAAAAATGTTTATATTATTAAAGAACATCTGAAGGAGGCATCCTCCCTACCTTGGTGCCTCCCCTCTCAGTCCCCCCCAGTGCACAGCCAGTGAATCCTGTGAATCAGTTCAGAAGTACAGGGCACGCATATCATTAAATGCGCAGGAACAAGGGTAACTCGTAAATGGTAGAAAATTGTTTTGTTTTTATTAAATTTGGAGAAATAAAGGAGATTTCTTATCATCTTACTCTGTTTGTACATGAATATTTGATGGGCATTATTAAACATTAAAGTAACATGAAGTAGGCACTTATTTTTGGATTTCCAACAAAATTAGATCCAGGCTCCTAGACGAAATAACTGCTTCTCCTTTACATTCCTGTGATTCAGCCACCACCTGATTCAAAAACGTTTTTTTGGGCTTTAATACCAACCATGTGTACCTGAGGCTCTGTCTTTCTAGTGGGTTGAAAGGTGGCTGGGTTTATGGTTGGCAGTTACCTTATCCCTGCCCTGGGTGTCCCAACTTAGGCTGGAAAGGCCGCCCCCAGCTGGCACTGACCTCTAAGTGACCCCTAACTTTACAGGCTTAAACTGCAGGAGTTGCCAAAGAGCAGAAGTCTTTCTGGCCAGCACTTATTACTGCTGTGTTGGTGATAAAACTTCAGACAGCCTAATTGATGGCTTTGCTGACCTAACAATACCTTGTGAAAGCGGAGTGCCAGAGCCTGGTCTCCATTTATGACCAGCTGCAAAGGGAAGCCGGGTCTCCCAATGATGATGAGGAGTTGAGGAGCAGGGGGGATATCTCCCAACCTGTGAACTTTAACCAGATTCCGGCTCATTCAAGAAGCAGAAGCCCAATTGCAAATTAATAGAAGTTTTCCCAAGGAAAACCCTTCCTTGAGCTTTGTTTTTTGGGGTTTTGTTTGTTTGTTTACATTTGGAGTTGATTCTTGATGATTCTGAGATGATCCAGTCAACTATTTTTGAATGCTGAAAGGGAAAATTGTTTTGAGCAGAAAAGATAATTTTTAGAAGTTGTTTGGCTCTATTGTGTTTGCCACAGCATTGGCATTCAGAGAGCACAGAGACTGCATTGAATGACAGGACTTCTCTGTTCTGTTTCAGGTTTATTAACGCCAGAAGAAGAATAGTACAGCCTATGATTGACCAGTCAAATCGAGCAGGCAAGTTCAAACTCATGGGTCTTCACGTCTGGCAGGTCCACATCCCTGTCAAGTCATACGTCAGCAGTTCCATCACTGGCAAACCAATACTTTCATTGGGCACGCAGGGGGAATTTTCAAAAAAGGCCTTGGAATCCTACTCTAGGAAGCAACTTTCCAATTGGTGCTAATTAGAAATGTCCCACATGACTAGTGCAAGAGCTTTTTCTTTCTGAATTGGTAACTGGGCGCATATATCAGTGCCATGAGCAGGTAGTGTGACAGCGAGCTCTGGAGTGACTCTCTGCTCGTCTGTGTCCACTCCTGAGTGCACTCTTGTTTTCTCATTACCCACAATCCTTTGGAGTATGGCCTGCTTCCCCGGTTACACTCATTGTATCCATTCATTTGCTTTGACTATTCATAATACTCTATTAGAACCTGACATACTGCATTGCCAGCATCAACTTTTTATTAAAATGATGTTTAAAATGCTTCTCATACACTCCACTAAGATTTGTGTGGATTTTGCTCGCATTCTCTCAGTTTCTCTGAAGCAGTTACTTTGTGGTACTGTCAGAACCCTACCTGCATGCTCCTAATCATCCCACTTTGAAATGGGTATGCTTTCAGTTCATTGAAAAGTTGTGATGTCCCCGAAGAAAACTATTTTCCATGTGGTGATGAATACGGTCACTAACTAGGGTGTCAAACTAAATGGAGATTTAAACTTGTGGCCTCGTTTTAAAGGATTTAAGAAAATTAGTCATCCTTTGGCAAAATCTCCCCAATAACTCTGAAATATTGTCTCACTCATGGAGGCCAAGCCCCTGTTGGATAAGGTTAGAAAACAATTGAAATGACCTATTCACCATGTTTACCTTTCCCTTGGTGTGGGAAACAAGATAAATATGTCGCTGAGTCTCCTTAACCTTGTAAAATTGGGTCCCCCTTTCAAATATGGATGCATGATGCGAAAATGCTTTATGCAGTCACCAGAGAGAGGAGGACCACAAAATCTTGACTAAAGAAGACATTCGGATATTAAGCTATCTATGGGGGACCCCTCGCTGCTCCATCTTTTTACCCCTGGGTGGAAAGATGAGTAAAGAAGCAAAGATGATAGAGGGCACCCTACCTGTTAAACCGATTGGTGAAGTCTTTCCTCCAGCATGTTTTTAAGGCCTCTCAGACACCTTAGCTCAATTTTAGAAAGACACGTACAGACCACGCCCCCTTTTGAAAAGCGCCAACCCAAGTTGTTGCTGTAACGTTTCAGTGCTGCAGCAGGAACAATTGCTGATTGTTTGGTATATCTTTTCTTCTTTCTCCTCTGTGTCCTCGAATGACTACAATCAGGTTTTCTTCTTGATCCTTCAGTGAGCCAAGGAGCAGCGTATAGTCCAGAGGGTCAGCCCATGGGGAGCTTTGTGCTGGATGGGCAGCAACACATGGGGATCCGGCCTGCAGGTAGGTGTGCTCTTGCTTTCCCTGGGCTCCCCTGGCCAGTGCACCTTCTCCACCGGCCTTGCTGTCCACTCCACTCTCCCGCTATCCTGGTGGGTCTGTGAACACTTGCCTGCTGCCTGCTCTGCCTGCTCTCTTTATCTCGGGTGGGGGAAAAATTCCTCTTTTAAGAAAGTTAAGCTTTTACAACAGTCCCATTGTACTCTGCCCCATCCACATCCTTTTTCTTTTTTTCTTTTGAAACCAAGGCAATAAGTGAGAAGGAATCTGAGTTTCCTCCTAGTTTTTTCACCATCAATTATTTCTGATTTTCTGGCCTCTTCTTGGATTTTATCTCCTTTCTAGGACCTATGAGTGGAATGGGCATGAATATGGGCATGGATGGGCAATGGCACTACATGTAACCTTCATCATGTAAAGCAATCGCAAAGCAAGGGGGAAGTAAGTACAGTCGGGTGCATCTGTCTTCACTATCACTTCAGAGACTTTATTTTATTTTTTTATAATTTGCCCCCATTTTATTTTTCCTTGCCCATAACTGCATGCCTTTCCAAACTAAGGACCTGTTTTTAAGGGTTAGCTTGCCATCTCTGAAGGCACAGATGACACTTAGGCACACTTTTGAAAAGGCCACCTGACAAGCCTGCGTGTGTCTTAAGTGGGGGGGCTGGAATAGGGGGATTCCTCTTAGCCTATTTACTGAGGCCCCCGTGTGCACAAACACAGACATCAGGCAGATATTGGACATTTAAGAATAAAAATAACGTCTTGGGGGCACCAGTTGACTGAGAGAAATTAAGCAGGCTTCAATGAAGCGATAAAAAAAAAAAAAAAAGGAAAAGTAGAACTGTCCTTTGAGTGACATAAATCTGTCAGAATACGATTGATGCCCAAATTATCTTATATGCAAAGATGAAATGCTGCAGTTCATTATGCCTAGTCTAGATATATGACAGCGGCGACACCATTGATTCTTCACTAGGGAGTCGGTGTGTTTTGATTATTTTTTACATGTGCCTACTGACTTTCGACATGAGACAGAAAGACAGGAAAGTCAGTCAATAAATTTAAAGGGAAAGACATTTAGGAGCAACTGAATATGAAGGAATGGATTTTTCACTGAGGCTGAATGGCTGCAGTTGGATTAAGAAACCCATTAGACTTTAAAGCTTCAAGTGTTTTTGACATCTGAAAAAAATTCAGAGTCTGCCAACAAGATATATCCTTTGCTGAAGACACCAGAGCATAAAAAAATTCATATAACATCGAAACTTCCTTGTTTAATGAGGCTGAATATAACAACACGTACCTTGATTAAATCATTCTCTATATGTAAATAGAGGCCAACATTTTATATGAGATCTCAGGGGGTCACCACGGCACACCATTGATGAAGCCAATTTCCTTCCTTTCTTCCTTTGCTAATGCAGTCAAAAAATGTAGAAAGCAATGTTCCCTAAAACAGCTATAGAGAAAACATTTGCTCAGCTTGGATAATTCTTAATATAGGCCATATAATTTCTAGCCTATTTAATTACATAACATATTTTATGCTTCATGACCAATTACATTAATAGCTTAATACAGAAGAATATTATCCTCTCTTGATTTGATTATGCAGCCACACAATATGGTATATTTGGTACTTAATTATCATCATCCATTGAGCAGGCTGCTGTGGTAGAATAAACAGAGAGCTGGGACTATGCAGGCTGTGTTATTGTCTTTAGATGGTTTTGCCACTTCTGTTAATAATGGACTGCGGATCTACTTAACAAAATGACTGCAGCGTATAAGCCTTTAGATTACCAGCTTACAGTGTCAAAAACATCTGTTCAGCTTTTCAACTGTATGTACCGGAGGTTAAATAGAGGTGAATAAAGCTGTCCATTCAGCTCTGGGGATGGGCACCCATAAATAAAATATAGCCTGAATTCAGTGAACAGGTAACTTGCGAGAGAAATCAGGAGACTTCAACTGCTGATGTCCCAACATTTTAACTTCTGACTTCCAATCTCTTGTACCTTGATTAAGAATTCCTGGATGAACTGTTGTATTTTATTCCTAATATGAAGGTTCAGCTTTTTGGGATTCTCAGACATAAACTACTAGGCATGTCATATGACCCTCCATTGACTTCTTACCTTTGACCTTTGCAATCTCTTGGGCATACCGCTCTAAGAATGCCTCTAATTCAAAAAAGGGGGCTTCACTTAAAATATACAGAAGAGCTCATCCCCTCAAAATGAACATGCCTTAAGGCTTCGAATGAGAAATTTTTTCATGGAGAAATCCAGATATGATGTCCATTTTATTTTGGTATCTACAATTCTTATCCATATCTATAAATGCAACAAAGGAAAATAAATGATATATCAACAGTTAACTGATGAAACTCAACTTAGAATTTATATTCTTATTGCATTTATCAAAGAAATGTACTGAATACCATTTTGAAAAACAGTTCCACTTTATGACATTTAGTTGCATTAAATATTTAGTTCTGTTGTGTTGCATTATACTGCTGTGCGATGAAATTAAATGCAAACTACAATTTGAATGTCTGCAAACATTGGCAAGAATCTGCAGCTAAATTTAGATATAAGATTTGCAGTGTCTGTTGTTTTTTTTTTTTTTTTTTTTTCATCTTTGATGGGTAAAGTATAAAAATGTTTAGGAATTTGACCTGCTTTCTTTTTCCCTCTCTCTTTTCAGGTTTGCAGAGCATGCCAGGGGACTACGTTTCTCAGGGTGGTCCTATGGGAATGAGTATGGCCCAGCCAAGTTACACTCCTCCCCAGATGACCCCACACCCTACTCAATTAAGACATGGACCCCCCATGCATTCGTATTTGCCAAGCCATCCCCACCACCCAGCCATGATGATGCACGGAGGACCCCCCACCCACCCTGGAATGACTATGTCAGCACAGAGTCCCACAATGTTAAATCCTGTAGATCCCAGTGTTGGCGCACAGGTTATGGACATTCATGCCCAATAGTATAAGGGAACTCAAGGGAAAAGGAAACACACGCAAAAACTATTTTAAGACTTTCTGAACTTTGACCAGATGTTGACACTTCATATGAAATTCCAGACAGCTGTGATTATTTTTTACTTTTGTCATTTTTCATCAAGCATCAGAGGACCAATGAGACAAGAACACAAATGTGAAATCATGGGCTCACTGAGACAATTCTGTCCATGTAAAGATCCTCTGGAAAAAGACTCCGAGAGTTATAACTACTGTAGTATAAACATAGGAACTAAGTTAAACTTGTACATTTCTGTTGATCACTCCGTTATGTTGCCTCAAATAGTTTTAGAAGAGAAAAAAAAAATATATCCTTGTTTTCCACACTATGTGTGTTGTTCCCAAAAGAATGACTGTTTTGGTTCATCAGTGAATTCACTATCCAGGAGAGACTGTGGTATATTTTAAACCTGTTGGGCCAATGAGAAAAGAACCACGCTGGAGACCATGGTGAATGCTGGGCCGAACCTCCTTCCTTGGACTCCAGCTTCAAGAATGTGTTTTCATGCCCGGCTTTTGTTCCTCCATAAATGTGTCCTTTAGTTTCAAACAGATCTTTATAGTTTGTGCTTCATAAGCCAATTCTTCTTATTATTTTGGGGGACTCTTCTTTAAAGAGCTTGCCAGTGAAGATTTAAAGACAGAGTGGGAGCTTCTTCCAGGAGTTCTAAGCCTTGGCTGTGGACAAAACAATCTTAAGTTGGGCAGCTTTTCTCAACACAAAAGTTATTAATGGTCATAGCACCACGATTAGGACGTTATCAGAAACTCAAAGCTTGGGGGATAAAAAGGAGCAAGAGAATACTGTAACAAACTTCGTACAGAGTTCGGTCTATTAATTGTTTCATGTTAGATATTCTATGTGTTTACCTCAATTGAAAAAAAAAAGAATGTTTTTGCTAGTATCAGATCTGCTGTGGAATTGGTATTGTATGTCCATGAATTCTTCTTTTCTCAGCACGTGTTCCTCACTAGAAGAAAATGCTGTTACCTTTAAGCTTTGTCAAATTTACATTAAAATACTTGTATGAGGACTGTGACGTTATGTTAAAAAAAAAAAGGTGTTAAGTCACAAAATGCGGTAATAAATATTTCATTTTTGATTTTTTGTTAGGCTTTTGTATTTTTCATAGTTTCTAGGCTAATCTGCACAATGTTTACTACATATAGTGTTAGAAGTAGGTGATGATCCCCTACCTCCCCACCCCCTGCAGAATTTGAGTATATGTGAAATATCATCTCTAGCCTTTCCATGTCTATATGGCCCATACATTCTACTGACAGAAAACTTCTAAAGGTATGGAATTGTATGTGTGTGAGTGTGTGTGTGTGAGTGTGTGTGTGTGTGTGTGTGAACCAGGTTGAAACACCACCATCAACATGCCTAGTCTTTTTTTTCAGATGCATGATGTAAAAAATTAAGACACTTTCAGATAAAGCTTTGTGTGCTCATTCTCTGCCAGAAAAAAGGGTTTTTTCAGGGTTAATTTTACATCATAAATAACTAACGTCTGTGCGCAAAGATAATTCATCTGCCTGTGTTTTTTCTCTGTCTTACTTACAAAAATACTGTTGAATATGTAAGTTGAAATTTACATATAGACATTCATAGATGAGTAAACAACTTCTATGGCTTCTGAAATTTTAAGTTTCAAAGATGACTTAATCATTAATATTTAATATAAATTTTATGATGATGTCTTTCTATTTCAGACACCTCCATATGTAGTTATGTTAGCATGATCTTTTGGTGACTAAACTTAATTTTTTTTTTCTAAAACAACAAGAAAGAAGGCAATCTAATATCACTTTCAAAATTTCACTCCTGGAAATCTGTGCCATTAGCTTGCTGATACTGCCCAACAATGCTGGCTAACCTGTGCAAAGTACAGAGTGTGAGGTATTTGCATGCCCTCTTGATTTTTTTTTCAAATAAATATATATTATCGTGAAATTCTGTAACACCGAAATTTTCAAATCCTGTGTTAAGGAGGATAATGTCACAAACGTTAGCAGGTTGCATGATGTCAACTAGGTAGGGAAATAGCCCGCTATCTCCCCAAACTTGGAAGAAATCTATTGTGGTATCCTCTGGGGGAGGAGAGGAAGTTTCTATCTTCCCATTGCAGACAGCATTACTAGAGGTGGTATACAAATGAGCAAGGAAAGAAAATTCTATTGTTTTGTATTATATTCAGTTAAGTAGAATTTTACAGATATATCAAGCGGTATAATTCATGTGCTACTGTTTAAATGTAAAAATAACACTTCAGATATAAGCTGTTAATGGAGAAATTCTGTGCCACTCGGAAAAGAGCTAAGTTCCTACTCATTTTTAATATTCCTATTCACATGGAGTCTTTTTGCAAAATTTAAATATTTGTATCTTTTTTTTTTTAATGCCACTAGGTATACTTTGAAAAGTTCTCCACTTTTAAATTCTCATGTCAGCTGGAAAAAAATTTCACCAAGTTTTTCTTCCTTTGCTCTCAGCAAAGTAAATACCGAAGGGTACTGGGAGTTAGCTCATGTTTAGGAAGTGTTTAATGAAACTATTATTTCACTATTTCCTCAGAGTTTAAATCCCAGAGCTCTCTAGTCTTGGTTTTAATGAATGCAGCCATCTCAGGCTGTTTTCTGCCACAATCTCAAGTCCCATCATGTTAAACTTAATCCTTTTAAATATTGGGAGATGAAAAATAATTGTAATGATATTTGTTTGCTTTTCCTTACTTACCCCGTATGTTAAGATGGAGAGGTGTTAGTTGCCCAATTTTTCTCATGCTTTTTTTTATACCACCTCGGAAGGCACTTGCTCCTATCTCGGGTTTACTATTTAGTATAAAGAGTTCCGATTTGGGTATATTTAAGAAAGACTCAGCTGTCAAAAGCAAAGAAACTGGGAATGGTGTTTTGACAACCATATAGTGTTAAAGGAAATACTGTAGTCTGAATAAAATTGCTTATGTTCTCCAAAACAAGAGTAATATAAAAACACTTTTTATTTATATGGAAAAGCAAAAGCAGAAATAAATTCCAAAGGTTTCCCTTTCTTTAAGAAATTCTGAGAGAACTGCAGTCGCCATCTGTTAAGGGTTGGGAATTGAACAAGAAGGCACATTTTAAATCGAAAGAGAGAGAAGACCTGGGAAGTCTGTCTCCCAGCCACCCCTTTTCCTCCCCCCACCCCCCCACCCCCGGGTCAGCGCCCCTCAAGGGCCCCAGCTCACCCTACTGAGATTTGCCAAGGGAAGTCAATCACGACTCTCCTCTCTTCTTCGCCCCCTCCCGCCCCCGAGGGCCTGTTAACCCGGAGCAGATTTGGGAAGGGAAATGTGGCTAATATCTCTAGCAGCTGTCAGAACAGGGACCTTCCTTCAAAGAGACTGGACAGGAATCCTTCGCAAGTTCCCCATTAGTCTTGCAGGCCAACGGTTTGATAAGGAGACTGGACCTCCGCTGCAAGTTGTCCCTGCGTTAGGAGGACCAGCATCTGGGGGTCTGGTGGTGCCCAGTAGTGGCCCAAGCTTTGCATTGGCAGCTCCCCACCCCCCCACCCCCTACCGCCCACCGAGACAGGTTGGTGCGGACTTGCGTCCGGGAGCGGGTCGGGCTGGAGCCTGGGAGAGGGCGAGGGGGCGCGCAGACGCGCCCCGCTCCGCCGCGCTCCGGCCGCCCCCGCCCTCACCTGGCCTTTGCGGGTGCGGGTGCGTGTTAGAGGAAGACACGTGCTTCGAATTAATGGAGGTTCAAGGGCGGGAGGGGCGGGCACCTAACAGTTGCGGTCATCGACTAAGGGCGTCGTGCGCCATCGGCGAGCCCCCTCCGTCGGGGCTGGCCTTGGAGGAAGTCGCCGTGCGGGGGAAATGCGGGAGAGGCCGGTCAGATTGTGATGAAAATGGAGACCGTCGGGGCAGTGTTTGAAGGGAGGTTTTAATATTAATAGTTTCGGTGTAGAGACAGAAGGGAGATTGCGTCTACGGCTCCTCGGGGCAGACTCTGGGTGACAGCGATGATGGATGATCCAGCAGAACCCAACAGCTCCTCCCCTCCAGCCCCAACGGTGTCAAAGCTACTTTAGTTGAAGCTTTAGAAATAAAATAAATAAACAGCATCCCCCCCCCCTCATACACTTCCACCCACCCACCACCCCCGCTTCCCGACATCGATTTATGGATCATTATGAATCAATTACTGCTCTCAATGCTCTCCCATTGGCTTAACTAAAACAGCCCAAAGATGAAAACGTGGAGTTCGGGGTTTGGGGTTTGGTTTGGTTGTTTTTGTTTTTGTTTTGTTTTGTTTTCCCCTGATGGGAACAATCGCAAAATCCACTATCTCATCATCGGAGGCACAGGGTTAGGAGGTGAAGCGAAGGCAGGGGTCGCTCAGTAAATAGGGGGGCTCCGAGGCGTGGGGGTGCCGTCCAGATGCTGCCTTTGTTCACATGGGGTCTGTTTGTTGTTGGGGGTTTCCTGAAGGGGGGGGCTGTAGTGCGGGGTGCTCGCGTGAGAATGCGATGCCTACAGGTTCTGTAACCTAATTTAACTCCTTCAGAGAAACCTATTTGAATGTGTGTCTCGGCAAACATCAGATGTTGTTGGTAGTGAGGTCGCACAAGGGGAAAGGTGTGGAGGAATGGGTCCGTCTGGAGGGCGGATTTTCACTTTGTTGTGAGCCACCGTGCGACGGTTTGCTGCTGGGATGGGGGTCTCCCGCCCGCAAGTCCCTCCTCTCTCCGCCGCGGGCTATTTTTGTCGTTCGGGCTGGTTTGGACCGGGGACTGGCCGCCCCCATTCGCCCCCGCCCCCACCCCGGCCGCCCCAGGCTTTTCTTTCCTCTCCTGCCCCTTCCGCGGCGGTGCTCGAGGTTCTCTAGGTGTTTCTATGACTACATTGTGTGTGTGGGAGGGTCAGATGTGGGGGTTGCCCGCGAGAGGGCCGTTCCTGGGCGATCATTTATCAATGTCACCCACATAATGATTCTCTCTGCAGCCTCCTATTGATGAGGATAATTACATTAGCTCAGAGTGACTGATCAATGAAAAACCACCACACAAAAACTTCTTTACTCCTCTATAATACCAAAAACCGATACAGAAATAACACAGAAAGCCTGGTTTTCTTTCCCTTCCCTATCCACCAATGAATTCTGCACCACCACCACCACCACCACCACCACCCCCCACCACCACCCCTAAGGACTGGGGAGTAAAGTAAGGAAAGAGACCCAGGTTTGTTTCGTATAAAGGAGGATGCAATTTTGCCCGTGAATGCATTTGCTCATATGTGTTGGCTCCATTCCGCTTTGGGTAAAGAATATCAACGGATTTACTAAAGTGAGTTGCTTTTAGATTGGTCTGTGGTTTTCCGTTCTTTTTATTTCTTTTCTCCCCCCTGAAGCACAGTTTTTCCCTGCTTCATAAAAGGAAACAAACCTTTTATAAATAACTAGAAAAGGAAATTACTCTACGTCCTTTTTTTGTTTTGAAAGCGTTTGCCTAAGTCGGGTTATCTTTTGTCTTTATCACTTCATAAAGTAGCGCAATTAAAGATGGGATGTTGTCTGGGCGTACAGGGTGGATCCGTAATACGGGGACACCATTCGCTGTATTCTCGCCCGAAAGTTTGCAGCTAAATTACGATTTCGCTTTTTCTAGACTTAAAAATCAATATTTTCTCAATTAAAGAGAATTTTAATGCTTTGCTTGTGAGTTGTTAAAGGCGCTGTAAATTTTATTGTAATGCTTCTTGGCTTCGGAGTAGATGCAGGAGGAGACCGGTTGATTCCTGTGGTCTTTTTCCTCTCTAAGAACCTAGTCCAGGAACATCCAGGGTGTCAGATCAAATCCAAGCAACAAAGGTAAGGAGGGTTCGGAGAGGGAAGGGGCAAAGGGTGGGAAGCCCGCCAGGGGAGCGCTCCTGCGCCAGAGGCCATTGTCTTGTATATTTTCACCTCTCTGTGTCCCGCCTCTTCAAAGTGACAGAAGTGTCCATTTTAATCTAATCTTTCCCAAAGAGGACCACAGTCGAGTCCATCTGTTCTGTGACCACCAGAAAAGCAGCTGAATTTGGGGAGCACTCTGGACTCTTCCCAATACACTCCTTTTCTCTTTCTCTCTTTTTGCCAGACTTTAAATCTGTGTTCTTTTCACAAATTCTGCCATATTTTATGTGTGTTCTGGCCTCTATGTCAGAAATCATTCCCCACCCTCAAGAACATTCACTCTTTACAGATGTTTTCTCCTTCCACACGTCCCACCTAGTAAAAGTTCCCGCAGAGAATTAACTGTGGTGTGTTAATAGCCCAAGTCTGCTACTGCTCTAGCTGCAAAACTGAAATCTGGCAAAGGGGGAGAAGGGCACTGAGCTGATGTTGGTAAGCTGTTGCAGGCCCTAGCACCCCCAGGACATGAGAGTCCAGGCCCAGGGACTGGGTGGGAAGCATGCTAGTGAAACTTTCAAATGTAAAGCAGAAAGGAGGAGCAGAGAAAGAAGCTAGAAAGGAACCCAATAAGAGAAGAATAGGGCTAGACCTTTTTTTTTTTTTTTTTTTAAAAAAAACACATGTCTTTTTAGGAACAAGTCCTCAGAGATGCCAGGAAAGGTTTGAGTTTTGGAACTAACTTTTCACAAAGTTGCTTGGCTGTTCCGTCTTCAGCTAATTTCCTGGGAATGAGAGGATGAGGGAAAGGGCTATGTGTGTGGTGTACCAAGGGCTTAAGTAAGAGTAGGATGGGAAGGGGCACCTAGATGTAATGAGGCTGCTGTATTAAGCTGAATAGAAAAGGGGGGATAGCGAAAAAGGAACAGGACACCACAAAGCACTTTAAAATAAATCTCCCATACCTGCCTTCCTTTTTCTCCTTAACCACACACTCTATTGAATATTAAACATAGGTGGGGGAAATTTCTCCATCATCTTTTGTGTGTGGACCCAACGGATTGATCCTCCTTCCCTTAGATTCTGACATGTAAGCCTAGACCGTGCCCTTTTTATCAAGTGAGAGGGGCTTTGTTAATGTATTTGTACTTTTCTGCTTTCAGTCTAAGTTTCTCGCTTTGGAGGAAGGAGTGGGTACAAGAAAGGAGGGGGAGGGGAGCAGAGCACAAAGACTTTATCTAGTTTCTCACCGAGCAGGTTTCAAAATAGGAACTTAATGGGAAGAAAGAAAAAAAAAAAAACGAAAGAATGGGGAGGGGGGAAGAAGGGAATGAGAATAGTTTATCACAACAGGTTTACTTGTCTGGAAGTGAGGTGATCTTGTGATTATTTTCCCTTTTAGGAGTCTGCTTTTCTTATATTGAAACATTTTCGGATTTTAATCCTTTAGCATATCTTGTTATAAATATGACATTGGCCACTGGCAAAAAAACAAAAACAACACACACACAGGCACACACAGGCACACACACACACACACACACACAAACCACCAAAACTGAACTTAAACTCAGTGCTGAGAGAGGAGGGGTTGTGGGGAGGAGAGGGAGCCCTTTCTGATTAATAACTAGCAGGGTAATGTTGAGGGCTTTTTCTGCCCGATTGCCTTTTTGAATTAGAGCCGATTTCTTCACACTTCAATAGTGCCTGTCTCCTTTAAAATGACTGGCAGATTTGTTTCTTTTTTCTCTCCCTGAGACTTAATGATGTAAATTTTCTAATTAGTTAAATCATATTGCTTAAAGGCCTAATATTTACCGTGTAAGAAATGATCATTCTGATTTGGACCTCTTGAAATATTCCGAGAAAGAACATTTGGCTTTTGGGTTGAGGGATGAGAGAGAGGAGGAAGCTCTGTCACGGAAGCAGTTTAGAGGAGAGAAGGCAGGGACCCGGCAACATGTTAAATTAATAGTAGAAGTTGAGCTGGGCTCACACCCCAAGTCTGCTTTTATTTTTCAATCAGAGAAGATTTAATTGGCAGCCCTCAGGCCCGGCGATCTGATATTTTCTCATTAGTTTCCCATCACTAATCTTGAGTGTTAGATTGGCTTAAAGGTTGTCAACATTTGACCAGTTTTATTTAAGGGGGGAAAAATCACGCATTATGGCTCCGGGATGTGAGATCTGCAAATAAATCCTGCTTGGATCAGCGGAACTAACAGGCGAAAAAAATGTTGACTATTCATCGTCACATTTAATAAGTTGCATTAATGTATATTTCAGGGGTAGGGAGAGATTATACACGGGTTGCATAGACATAGGGAAAAAAGGTTGAAGGGGAAGAGGGTGCACTCTATGTGGAGTGGGTTGGTAAAATGAGACGTAGGTACCTTTCGAACCAAGGATAAATAACCCGAGTAGAGTAACTGTTGAAGGTTTAGCAGCTACAATCCTCCCTCCCCTTCTTTTTGCAGCTGCGTGAAAATGCAAAAGCCGGTCCTGCAGCTACGAGCGGCTCGGCGGTCTCATTCAGCGCTAACATCAGAGCGCCCCCTGCTGGCCCACGGAGTAGAACACTGCGGGTCAGCCCCTGCGAAGCAAATCGCGTATTTCTGCGCCCCCACCCCCCTCCCCGCACTCCGCACCCCCCATTCCCGCACCCCGCACCCCCGCCGCCTCCCTTCACTGACTCCTTCCGCCGCCTGCACCTCTGTTCCGCAGCAAAACCCCGCGGCTGGGGAATAGCTTGTCAGGACCGAACATTTAAATGAATAAATGATAAAAATAATAATAAAATACGAAGGAACCCCCACCTTCACTTGGCCTCTGGGGAATAAACTATCAAATACCTAGGAAAGGGACACATTTTTTTTTCTAAATCTCTTCTCTGGGTTTTTGCTGCCGTCTGTTTGTTCTGCCAAAGTGTAGATTCGGAGTCCAAGGACACGTTTTTTGTTTTTTGGTTTTCTTTAAATAGATGTTGTAGAATTTTTGTAAAAATAGGTATCTGATGGGGAAAGAGGCCAATACAGAACAATAGTTTGCACCCTCGCAAAAATGAAACTCCCTAGCTCGCAGTATTTCCGTCAAGTCGCAGGAACTCCCTCTCGAATTCAGACAGTTGCTTGTCTTGGATGACCCCTTCCTGGTTCGCAAAGAAATACCAGCCGCTGTCAGGATCTTTTTTTTTTCTTTTCCAACATAGAGAACGTGCTTAAAAGTTGTCACTGCTCACAGACACACACAGACACACGCACACGTCCCCTCCCCCTCTGCGTGCTCCTGCTCGCTCTTCGCTCGTGCGTCCCGATTTTGCTGGAAACGGAAAGAGTGGCTGAAGCTCACCAAAATAGCCCCCCCACGTCTTTGACACTTGCTCTTACGCTGGTGCTTCAAGTCAAAGGCAAGGTGTGCCACGGGTACCGTGTGACAGTGTTCGGGTTATTTGGCAACTGTTTCGGTGCATAGAGGAGTTTCCTGGGCTTCCCGGTTACTCTGCACGGGATTTATGATCTCTGTAACGCGAGGGCGTGCAGGTAATGAGGGCCGGGGCCATCTCGGGCTGGCAGCCGCCCGCGACTCCAGGGCGAGGCGCAGGCCGAGCAGCCCGGAGTCGGAAAGGCCCCCATCGACAGCTAGTCCCCGGAGAGAGGGCGTAAATCTGCGACGCAGAAAGATTTCACTTTGTGGGGGAGTTTGCGGGGTTGGTTTTGAAAGCATCGGATTGCGGGATTTCGTAACAGCAAGTTTTCAGAAATGAAGCGCGAGGGAAGGAACAACGGGTAGGGAGACCGGCGGGGAAAGGTGGGTCTCCCAGCGAGCACTTCTCGATGGAGTACCAGCACCTTCTAGTTGAAAAATTCCTTCTCGGCCCTCCCTGCTCCCTGGCATCCCTCCCCCCACCCCCACCCCAACCACCTCGGTGTCACTCTCTCCAGCCTCCTCTTTGGGGACGCACAGGAGTCGGGGGACCCGGGGCTCCAGGGACCAAGCGCTTCCAGGGTGAGGCACAGGCAGGCAGACCCGGTCCTCGAGCCAGGAAAATGCCACCTCAGTCGGCTTGTGTCTGGAGAATGGCTGGGGCGATTGTGACCGCTGAGGTAAAGTTAAATATTTATACTCCGAGCTCTTATTATTATTTGTGTCTGTTTTGGGAAAGTGCAGGGCGGTCAAACTTGTTTTAAACATAAATTCTGGTCTGTGGAAAGCGGGGAGCAGAACCTGTCGCCACTGGAGCTGAGTTTTTGAAAGGTCGTCATTAAGCTCACAAGTGGAAGGAAGTTATCTGCTGGCGTGCTAGTTCATCTAAATATATATGGATACCTGTGTCTCTAAGGTATCTTTTATTTGTCTCTATAAACCTACCTGTAACAAAGACAAGGAAGCGAATATTCCCATTCAGTTGCAGTTGAATCCAAATAAAAACCTGTCCAGTGAGAGAGTCTCTCAAAGAAAATATGAAAATCTCATTGTATTTGTCTCCGATCGACTTAATGAAATTTGGAGACATTGACCGTCTGGTGAGTGTTCTAAGAAAATTAATGCGAAGGTCCCCAGGAAGAGACCAAAACACCTCCTGCCATTAATCTTAAACCACTTGAAGATTATGATTAAGAGAATGGGGTCACTAGGCATTATCATCTCAAATAGCTGTTAAATGTCTCCACCCCTTTATTGTGGCAACAAAATAAATTCTCCCCTAGAAATGATGTTTCTTCCTCTAAAAAAAAAAATCTTTGTTTTTGTTTTGATTTAAGGGCAAAGAAGGAAAAATAGAAGCAAAGAAAATCACCACAAAGTCTCAGACTTGCTGCTGTTTAAAGGGCTGCTATTCATTTCTGATCACCTCATCTTTGCCACAAAGGAAAAAGAAATCGAATAATATGCCTACATGTGATGACAGGAAAGCACTAACAACACTGAAGGTGCATTTGTTTTATTATCTTTTTTTCCTGAAAAAAAATTTTTAAAAATCTTACCAATTTAGCAAGTTGAAAGCTGTGGAGATATAAAAGATGTTCGTTTGTCCACCTTTATCCACTGACTTTCGTCACTTGAATTTTGTGGGCTTTTGTGTCACATAGAAATTATGGAAGAGAGGATTAGATACTTGCCAAGAAGCAACAGTATTATGCACTTTCAAGTAACTCCACCTAATCCTGTGTTTGAGTGCTGAGAGGACTGTGTGCTATTTTCCCCTCATAAACCTAAAATCCCTCATTAGACATAAAAAGGGTGCGAACTCTATTACTGGGCATCCTGACAAAATTGGACGTAACGCTCCTCTATCCCTGGAGCCACAGGAAAAGACTCCCGAAAACAGGCAAACCTGCGTTCTGTTTGCTCCGTTAGAGCCTTGAGTTGGGCAGACCTTTCAGAGAAATACACAGCAATTAACATTTCAGAAAAGCAAAGAGCTTAAACGAAGGGCGGTGGCTAGCAGCAACAACCAAAAAAAAAAAAAAAAAAAGCCAGCTAAAAAATATTCTCAAACCCTGCAAATTTCCAGATGCCACAGAAAATCAATGCAAACGCGCCCCCTCCTAACTAAGCAGACAGCTCTGAGTCCGCCCGGGTGCTGCTTCCAGCTTAAAGGAGAGTTGGGGGTCCCACCTCCTCGGGAGCACTGCGAGAGGTTACCCTAAGGCTACTCGGAAGGAAGATGGGTGGAGGTTGCTCTCTCCAACCCCCAGCCCGTGGTTCCACCTGCGCCTCCCTCCCCAAGCTGGGATGAGGTAGAGGGGGGCAGCTGGGCAGATACGGCTCTGAGCCTCCCAGGGATTCTGGGACTGGGGTTCCTACCAAACCTTGCAGGAAACCCAAATAGGCCCCCTGAGGCCACAGGTCCGGTCAAAGGGACCGGTGCTCCGCACCCAGACTCGCGCAACCGCCAGTCCCGGGACCAGGGTGCTGTGCCCGGTAGCACAAAAGCCTCGTAGGCCACGTCGGTGCGGGTGCGGGAGAAGCGTGAAATGCAAGAGAGGGAGACGGCCCCTCCCGCAGCACTCGGGTGTGCGTGTGCCTGTTTTGCAGCACGTGCACTTGCGCGGGCCTCTGGCCGCAGGCGTCGTCTGGGGTGTGCACCCTCGCGGCTTCTCGGGCCCTACCTCCCTTTCTCTGTCTTCCCTGCCCCAGCCATCCTAACTGGCTCCCCCAAAGCCGGACCACGCCCGCACAGGTGCGGTGCCTTTAACTGCAAAGTGACCGAGAACCGAGAAAAGGCGCCGGCGGGCGGCGGGGGCGAGGGGCTGGCCAGAAAGAGAGTTCTCTGAACCCAGACCTCCCTATCTGCCAGGAATTGTCATCATACTCAGTCTTTTCACCCTGACCCGTGTATGCAAAAAGAGCCGCGATTAATTCGCGGGAAAATCGGCCCTACAGAAACGTCGGGGCTGGACGCGGGCTCTTGAGACTAGAGCAGGCTTTGCTTGGAGTCAAAAGTATGATTTTAATTTTCTTAATGAAGGCGCGCTCTAGAGCTCAGCTGGTAATGGCTGTGCTGAGTTTAATAGACTTCTGTCGAACAGAAAAAGACGGATAACTATCGGTTATAAGTAATCTGCTCTAATGCAATTATTTTCCCAGGTTCGAATGTCATTGTGCGGAGAGGGCAGGAGTGAATTAGGGCCCCGGAGACCGCGGACGCGGGGCGAGGAGACGGCCTGAAATACGAGCTTAACCTGTTCTGTGAGATGCACTTGGGTTGGGGGGGTCGGGGTCGAAGGCTTTAAAGCCCTGGGTCTGCACGTGTGAGAGATTTCTCATTCTCTCTCTCTCTCTCTCTCTCTCTCTCTCTCTCTCTCTCTCTCTCTCTC